>JAPPVO010000003.1:69432618-69658184 GCA_030407325.1 Camellia japonica | reverse complement strand
GGATTCTCAATATATCCTTCCAATCAACACATTCATTTCTAAAGTGCCAGGAGGTTTTATTACTGCTACATTTCTTCAATTCAAGATTGACTAATTATTAGCTTTCATGTTGAATTTTAATTCTCCCATCTTCCAATCAAATTACGATTCATACTGTTTTATCACATTTCTCTCTCCACATTTGAGCCTAAATAATTGAGGGAATCACACATCTTTTTATTTCAAAATGTTAGGGTCTGCTTGATATCCTTTTCGTTTTAATTTCAAGAAAACACACACACACAATGTGGGTGTTTGGGAAGTGAGTTTTTATGTAGATTTTAGTAGATGTAGGTTTTTATGAGATAAAAAAATTTTAGTGTTTGGGAAGATAGTTGGGTTTTTATGTGGTTGGATGTGATGTTTGTGAGAGAAAAAGTGAAATGATTATGGGGTTGGATGTGATATTTTGTTTGGATGTGTTTTTTTTGGTTTTGCAAAACTTTTGTCTTTTAGTGGTTTTTATGAGATAAAAATTTGGGATGTTGCTTCCCAAACACCACCAATATTAAGGGTGTTTGGCAATAGGCTTTTTTGGCTTTTTGAACTAAAATAGCACTAAAAGACAAAATAGGCTAAAATAGCCAATAAGACAAAATGTCACATCAAACCCATAATCATTTTACTTTTTCTCTCACAAACATCACATCCAACTACAAAAAAAATCCAATCCTCTTCCCAAACACAACTATTTTAGCTTACAAAAATAGCTAAAAACTAAAATAGCCTACTAAAATAGCAACTTCCCAAACACCCCAATAAAAAATAAAAAATTACTTTGTTTAGCATATATTGATTCTGAAAACTTATTTGGAAAATTTTCTATAAACAAACCAGTTTTTAAGAAGCATCGGAAAATTTTCAAATTTTCAAAACTTTTTTCTCACAAAAATGAAAATGATGTGTTTTCCAACTTCTCATTGATTTTGTTTGTGAAAACACAAAAAACGTAAACATCAAACAAAAAGGAATAAAACAAAAACGATACCAAACAAGCTTCACATATCCAATTTGATGTCCTTAGGTGGCTCCATTCTGCCAATGGGTAATATTTATCAAATAAAAGAAAGAGCCAAGTAAATGTAACTAGATAATTTATTTTAGTATGATATGGTATTAAAAATTGCTAGATGCATACATGGACCCAAAATTATCTATAAATCTCAATTTTGCTAACCTACTTCCTTAGAATTATATTATAACTCTCTCTCCCTCTCGCCACACGCACGAAAAATAGCAATAGTCAAACCTGAACTTTACCTTCATTTCAAATGCAACGCCTACTTTGCAATATAGTGCTACAGTTGTTTTAGCTACAATATTAACTCCAACAACAATATGTTGGGAGTTATTTGTGATTGTGAACCAAAATAATATACTAGGTTTTACTACAATCCATGTTTTATGCAGACCAATCTAATTGATAGCTCAATAAAAACATTCAATGTGTAATTCATAGCAAAGTAGCACTCAACTTTTCTATAACAAGTATATATTTCTTTATTAGCTAATTAGCTAATACAAAGACTTATGTTTACCTCTTTTATTTCACGTAAGATAAGCAACATTAATGCTTTTATGAAGAGTAATTACCATGATTCTCCTAAACTATTACCTGTTTGTTACTTTTGGTCCTTGAAGTTTAGATTATCTAAATTTGGTTCCCTAAATTATTTGATTTTCCAAATGTAGTCCAATTGATAACAAACATCCAATTAGCTTACTAAAAACGTCATGTGCTACAACCCACTAACTAAGGGCCCTTCCATGGAATTATAAAAAATATATAATAAAATTACATTTTTACATTTCTTGAGCACCCATCTTAACGGATTCAACTTATGACATTTCATGACTTCCTCCGTATGCCCCCATCATCACGCTAACCACCACCACATGCCATGGAATTATAAAAATATATATAACAAAATTACATTTTTACATTTCTTCAGTGCCCTTCTTAACCAATTCAACTCACTCCAATTCATCACTTCCTCCGTATGCCCCCACCATCCCGTTGACCACCACCACCTAGACCCCTGCCATTTTTCATTAGCTATTTACATGTTCATAACCAATTGAATCACCTTTAAAAAAATCAAAAATCAAAAATCAAATAGTCTATTGACCAAATTTAAAAAATCTAAATTTTAAGGACCAAAGTTAGAAACATATAATACTTGAAGGGGAGAAAAGTGTAATTTACCTTTTATTAAAATCATGACTTTCAGACTGAAATATAAAAATTAATCAATAATTTATTAGATATACTGAGTGACTTCTCTTTGAACTATATAGTTACTTTGTGTAGTTGGTTGGAGAAAGGAGTGGATCCGGATTTATTTGTTTTCTTAGATTTTTGGGATAATGTTATTGGTTAGGAGGTTTTAGCTTCCCATTTTTAGGCGTTTTGTATTCTTTGTATCAACTTGACACTTTTTCAATAAAATATTTTATTCATCAAAAAAAAAATTATAGCATGGTTGAAAATCTTAATAGAGAAAACACTTAGTTTTGATATACTAATCTGATCTGTTTCAGTAAGTCTAGGACTGTGGAACCCGTGTGAACGAATCTGGGACGAATGAATGAACTTGAAGCATGAAACCAGAATATTGTACAATGAGGTTCTTCATCACAACAAGATGAACATAAGATAATGTCTTGTACTCTCTCCATACCTGTATGGTCTCTTCATATAAGATTGAGAAGCTTGTTGTGTGAGAGTAGGGAAATGACCATTTATATAGTGATTATCCTTGAGTCTTTCCCATTGTAGATCCAAACACATCCAAGATCCAAATTCCTTTCCCTTTGTTTTTTCCTCTACAAATCCAAGATCCAAACACATTATAAGCCGTTACCACAATTCTCCATCATTATCTTAAACTCCGGCTATAGTGTAACTAAGATACACCATAATTCCGTGTAAAGCCAATCACTAATCACAAGCCTTTATGTGACCGAGCAACAACGAATCCGATTTTCAACAAATCAAAAAAAACAATTGGCCTAGCTGCCCACAACACTGGAAATTTCTAACATGATCTGCTTATGTCTTGTGCTTCCTAGAGAGTAGAACTCCTTGTGCTTCCAAACCATTCATGCCAATTCAATTTACCAAAACTTTGCTTCCTTGCATTCTAAGCTCTACAAAGCAATATTTTCATTTCTTAAACTACATTTTGCTTTATTGAAATACGTCCCCAAACAAACAAATTGCCCAGAAATGTCAATATGTGGGTAGCACAAATCTAGACAAATTTTCTGGGTAATTAGGATTACTCTTCTTCTTCTTCTTTTCTTGATAAATAAATTTTTTTAAAACCCAATAAAAAAAATTAGGGGAAATTACCTATAAGTTATATTATCAAAAGATTATTACAGAATGATGAAAAAGTTTATAAATTTAATTATTAACGTGTATAAAATTATCTGTAATTTTTTAAAAGGTTTACCCTGAATTGAAATTCCCCCAAAAAATATACAGGGTGCATTCTGAATCTGATCTTTCACTAGTAAACAATGGCTCTAATTCTTCTAATAAACCCTACAGCTATACATTTATACAAGCAATATTTAACGAAGAAAGAAAGAAAGATGATGAATCTAAAGCAGCAATTAAACGATTCGATCCCAAAATGCCTCAAAGCAGCAGAAAGAGAAGAGATCGAAAATTGGACATTGCATAACTCACCTTATCGAATCAACCTTTTTTTTCTCCGATCGAAACAAAACACATTCCTTCAAATCCGGAGACAAACTATATAACATAAGTTTGGTATCAGATTAAAAATAAATAAAACTGTAGATTACATTACATGAATGTATATAAAAGGAAAGCGCTTTCGAGGCACCGCCTGTGAATATTTTTTTCCAACATCGCATGTGAAGATGATGTGAACACAGAGAGAGACAGTGTCACGTACTGTACTGAGTTTTTTATTTTTTGTACTGGGTTTCACGGACATTTGAAGGCGTTAATCGGCCAGTTACATTTTTCCGGAAGTTGAAACTGTTGCGTGTGTCAGATGTTAACGGACAGTGAATGTCGCCGTTTACTTGTGCGGCTTTCTTCACGACTGATAATGATTCTGTCGGATTTGGCATCCCCTCCAGTGCGTTGGATACGGTTGTCTTCAATAAACATTCTTTTGAGTGGTATTCATCTTTGGCAATTAAGGCCTCGTTTGGAAACAGGTTATTTTAGTAATTTTTTGATTTTTTATAAAAAGATGTGTAGAAAAGTAAAGAGTGATGTGATAACTTTTAGTAACTTTTTGGCTAAAATAACCACTCCTCAAACGAGGCCTAAGCTTTGGCCTTGTTTGGCATGATCTAAAAAAGTCAAAAAGTGACTATCCTATTTAAATTATATCATCTTATTTAAATCACATTACCTCTCTAACACATTACTTCAAACTCAACCCATACCCAACCTATATTTCATAAAAAGTCAAAAATTACACTTATTTAAATCATCCCAACCTAGTCCCTTGTTTCGCAAGTAGCTTTTTTTAGTTTAAAAATTAAAAAATTATTAAAAAATTTATAATCTATATTAAAAAAAATAAAAAAATTTCTCTCTACTTTTTGCACGACTTTTCGTAAAAAGTTAAAAAGTCACTCCAAACATACTAGTTTTTTTACCTCATATTTTAGCCAAAAAGTTAAAAAGTTACTAAGATAACATGTTCCCAACGAGGCATAAGAGTCCGTTTGGGAATCACTTGGTTAAAATAGTTTATTTTAGTCAAATAAGATAAAATATTGAGAAATTTTATTTTCACATTTTACATTGTCTTTGTGTACAGATTTAGTAGATGTTTGGGAAGTGGATTTTTATGTAGGTTTTTTTAATTGTAGGATATTATTGGATAAAAAAATTTTGGTATTTGATAATATAATTAGATTTTTTGTGGTTGGATGTGATATTTGTGAGAGAAAAAGTGAAATGATTATGGAGTTAGATGTGATATTTTGTTTAGATTTGTTTTTTTTTATTTTGCAAAAACTTTGTCTTTAATGGAAAAAATAAAAAAAAACCCAAAACCAAATCTTGCCAAACACTGCCTTAATGAACTGTATTTTTATTATGGCAAATTATACTAACGGTTCTTATAATTTGAGACTTATATCACTTTGGTCCCTGACTTTTTAATAATGACACATTTGATTCTAAATTTTGAATCATATTCTAAATAAGGATAATTAAATATATCATTGCTTAATTTCAAGGGCAAAATCGTCAATTTAATAAAATATAAACTAATTTGATAAAAATAAATGTCAAAAAATATTATTGAACTTTTACAATTTATTTTTACCCACTAAAGATAAAATTATGTAAAATTGATAAATCTTTTAGACATTTTTTTTATCAAATTAATTTTTATATGTTTGGATGATGATCACGTAATGAGTTGTTATTTTTATTTTTATTAAATTAGTTTATACTTTTCTAAAAGTTAAATGTGGCGACAATTTTGATATCATTATTAAATCAATCCATTAAATTAAAAAATTCAAAACTAACAACATTTTATATATTAATATATTGATTACACATTAAAATCTTGACAATCACTCATTGCATGATCATCATCCAAACACATAATAAAAATTAATTTGGTAAAATAAATAAATAAATGTCTAGAAGATTTATCAAGTTTACATAATTTATCTTTGGTGTTAGATATAATTTTAAAAAATTTTAAAATATTTGTTGACGTTTATTTTTGTCAAATTAGTTTATATTTTATCAAATTGACAATTTTGACCTTGAAATTAAGCAATGGTATATTCAATTGTCCTTATTTGCAACAAGATTCAAAATACAGGGCCAAATGTGTTACAATTGAAAAGTTAGGAACCAAAGTGACACAAGCTCCAAACTATAGGGACTATTAGTGTAATTTGCCCTTTTTTAATACAAATTTACCCTTTAATAAAATGATCAAAATAGACATCCATCCACATACTTAGACATTCAAAATAGAGATCTCTGTACACATCTTTTTTCTTATAAAAGCTCTATGTGCACATCCACTGTCTATTACCTATGTTACTCACACTTATTCTCACACGCTCTACTCTTTTTCACACTCTCCATTGCTACCTTTTTTCTATATTCTTTCCCACATTTTGTTACATACCTTATTCCTTCATTCTTTCTTACGTACTTCATGCCTACCTTCTTCTTCCATTATTTCTCACACACTAGACTCCATTGCTAACATTCTTCCAATGTTCACTCATTAGGCACACCACGTGCTCAAACACTTGATGGGATATTGTCCAAGACATTTTAGAAAACCGAGAGGATATGTAAAACGACCAATGCAGCGATGGAAAGGTAACTTTTTTTGCTAAGAAATTGTTTTACGTAATTTCTGTTTGCAATCACCATTCGACAAACCAGTGTCGAAGACATAAACAGTATACGAAAAACAACAATTGAATATGAATAATAGTTTAGAAGTACGAATTAAAACTCAAAATTTGGAAGTACAACATCGAATGGTCTAAAGCAATTCGATTGTTGGTTTTCGAATGGGTTAAAATGATTCGGCAAACCAGTACCGAATGGTTGTTTTTCGTCTCAGTGTGTGCTAACTTCGAACGACTATCAAAAATGGAAAAAAATAACCCAAATTGCATGTTATTTTATATAATGATGGACAATATTCACTCACCTTATAAGTAATTTATGGTCGCAAAATGGCTGCCGAAGATACTTGTCGATCTTCTTCAATGCTGGTCTTCAACATATGAGGCTGAAGGCTACAGGCTATCGGAGAATGCCTATTGGAGATAGAGAGGCTGGACGATGATAGAGAGACTGGATCGTACACGGTGGAGGGTGGGATGTGCAAGTTGAAGAGAGGGCTATTTTGGGAATTTGTGTGGGCTAATATGAGGGTATGCACACATTTTTTATTAAATGGGTATATTGAGAAATTCTATTTCCACACACCTAGTTACCTCACTCAACACAATTAATGAAATATTATTTTAATGACAATTATATCATAAATTAAAATAACCATAATGGATATCTACCTACATCCATAATATTATATCAAAATATTATCGGTACACATCTTTTAAAAACAAAAAAATCTAAATGTACATCTTTTGAGTAAAAAAATAAATAAAAGTAAACCCTAGTTTCTTCAATATTTGTTATTTCTTCCACTATTTCTCACTTTACTTGTTGCACACTCTATACTCCTTTATTGCTTGCAAAGCAACACTCTCAAACCAATGGAAGTTCAAAATCAAGTAAAAATATGCCTGGTAATAGCAAAAACAGTAATGAAAAAGTTGGTTTTTTCGTGCATAAGTTTTTTTTTTTCGTGATTAATTCAAAATCCAGTGTCAAAATATTATATTTTATTCAAAACTACAGTGTTGAACAAGTGGCGAATTAAAAAATGAATTTTGGAAAACTAGTGTTGAATTCCCAAAATCCCCAGTCTTCAAGGAAAAAACGAGGGTTTATTCTAATTTGTCAATGCACTCGACAGAGAAAAAATTAAATGGTACCAAATGCAATAACAAAATCAAAACAAAGTACTAGTTAGCTCCAACAAATTTTGGAACTAGAGTGTCAAATGGATGAGGAGGGACTTCAATGGAGTTAGTATCAATGGAGGTTCTTCAATGGAGCTTCATTCATTGTCTTCATTGTAAACCGAAATAAAGCAAATTGTTACTCTTCAACTCTGAATAGGTGTGTAAAAAAATGGTTAAGGTGGTGTGTGTATGAGTTAAGGGTATGATTGGAATAATTGGTGTGTGGAATGATAACAAAAAATAATAATCAAATTACCAAGTGTGTGCACTGAAAAAAGAAGTGTACTGAGGTAACTAGGTGTGTGGAAATAGAATTTCTCTGGTATATTTGGAATGTGAGATGTGTGGATTGAGATAAATACCTAAGAATCAAATTACTAAGTATGTGGAGTGAGAAAGGATGTACATAGAGACAATTAGGGGTGTTTGTTTTTTGAGGTTTTTTTTTTTTGTTAAAATAGCACTAAAAGGCAAAATAGACTAAAATAGTTAATAAGACAAAATGTCACATCAAATCTATAATCATTTTATTTTTTCTTTCATAAACATCACATCCAACTACAAAAAAATCAAACTATCTTTCAAAACACAAAATTTTTAGCCTTCTAAAATAGCAAAAAACTATAATAGCCTACTAAAATAGTAACTTCCAAAACACCCACAATGTAGTGTGTGGAAATAATTTTTTTCTAAAATGTCACATCCAACCCATAATCATTTTATTTTTTCTCTCAAAAAAGTCAAAAAGCATATCTCAAACGAGATTTTTTAGCCAAGGCTAAAATAGCCAAAAAGTTAAAAAGCCAACTCACATCTCAAACGAAAGCTAATTAAAATAATTAAAAAGTTAATTATAAAAAGTCAATTCATTATTTTTTTATTTTTATTTTTATATAAAAAATCAATAATTCATTAAAAAGTCTATTTTTAAATGACCTTTGGCTCTGATTGATTTTGAATTTGTATAATTTTATTTTAACAATTATTTTAATATTATAATCTAAAATTTTATTTTTTAATGTAACTAATTTATATATAATTAAAATTTAAAATATTTGTGAATAATTTTTTTTTAAAAAAAATAATACAATAAAAATATAAAAAGTGTTAAATTTACCCTTTAAATTATGATCGACGTTAAGGACATAAAAAAAATATTACTAAAAATTTGACCAAACACTCACATTGAAGGTTGTTTTAAAAACTAGTTATTTTTTAACTTTTTATGAGGAGACATGAAAAAATAAAAAGAATAGTTGTCTATTTGATGATAACTTTTTAACTTTTTGACTATTTTAATAGGTTGTTAAACTTGTCCTGAATTATGATCAACATGGATAATGAGACCTCCACCAATGTGAGACCCACACGTACGTAAGTATTTAATACCCTTTCCATTTCAAAATATTAGTTTCTTATTCTATTTTTCATTGTCCAAAATGACACTATTTGACATAAACTAAATAAATGCACTTATTGTGTCACATCACCTCTCTATTTTTCTGCATATATTTTCGTAAAAAATAAAAAAATAAAAAAACTTATTTAGATTATCTCAAACAATCTCTAGTCTATTTTTAAAAATAAAGGCCAAAAATAACATGAATTTCTTATTTTATCATTCTTTTAAATTTATTAATATTACTATTTTGAAGTATATAATAATTGTACTACCTACGGATAATTTTAAAAAATTATATTTTAGTAATAATTATACTACCAAAAAAAATTAAATTCCTCAAAATAAACTAATATTTTGAGACAAAAGGAGTATAAGTTTTGATATAACATTTAAGGTTTTTGGGGTCGTTTGTCATTGGCTAATATAGCTAATTTTTTTTGTGTTAGGACTTTTTTAGCATGATTTTTTTAGCCTCGTTTGGTTTTTATTTTGGGACTTTTTTTATTTTTGTGAAAGAAAAAGTGTAATGATTATGGATAAAAAGTAATATTTTGTCTTATTGACTTATATATAGCCTATTTTTTTTTTTGTATTTTTTAGCTCCAATGAGAAAACCAAACGAGGGCTTAGACATTTTTGTTAAATTATATAGTAGGATCATTTTATAACATGAACAAAAAAATTTTAATATAATTGTGTCAGCGGTTAGTTTTATGCACAATGCATACCATATGACATTTATTTGTATTACTTTTATTTTAATTATAATACATTTGATCATAAATTTTGAATAAAACAATTAAATACACCGTTTCTTTTATAAACAAAAAATATTCTATTTTAAGAGTAAAATCGTTAATTTGATAAAATATAACCTAGTTTGACAAAAATAAATGTCAAATAGTTATTTTTAAATTTTTTAAAATTATTTCTACCCACCAAAGATAAAATTATATAAAAATAATAATTTTTTTACATTTTATATATTTTTTTTTTACTAAATTAATTTTTCATATGTATTTGTATGATGATCATGTAATAAATAGTTATTTTTGGTATTTTAAAAATGGTTATCATGTAATAGATTATTATTTTTCTGTTAACATATATTTTTTGATAATTATCATATAATTAATGGTTATTGAGCTTTTAATGTGTAATCAGTATATTTAATATATGGAATTTTTAGTTATGGATTGTTTTTATTTAATGTATTGGTTTAATAATAATATCAAAGTTGTCACTATATTTGACTTTTAAAAAACATAAACTAATTTAACGAAAATAAATATTAAAAAAAATATTTCTACTCTACTAAAAGATAAAATTATATAAAAATATTGTGTTTTTAATATTTTCACTAATTTAATATTTAGTTTTTTAGAAAAAAAATTCTAAAAATAGATTATGAAAACCAACCAAACATAAATTTATAACCAAGAAAGTGCCAACATTATTCATTAAAAAAAATGTCATTATAAACAACATACAAGTTAACCGACACAAAATAAGTTATATGACTACTTTGAAATGTGTCGTTTGTAAATGAAACATTTTTTTTATTATCCTTGTTTGTAACAAGATTTAAAATTCATAATCAAATGTATTACAATTGAAAAGTTAAGAACCAAAATGATAAAAAACCCAAACTATAGAGACTGCTAGTATATTTCGCCCTTTATTAAAATCATAAAATTTTAAAACAATTTAATGACTTGTTCAAAACAATTTAAAATTGGGGGATTCCCTCATAATAAAACTTTAATGCAGTAAGGACAAGTACAAAAAATTTTCCATAAAAAGTCTAACACATATCATTATTATTAAAATATTAAACTTTAAAATAATATAGCTTTTGATGAAGATGTTAGGAGAAATTACTCATAAGTCCCATATGGGAAAATGTTACTCTATCTAGTCCTGAGTGTTTTTTTATAAACCATTTAGTCCTTTTTTTACATCACAACAACATCATCAAAACAACATCAAACATCATCATCAAAACAACATTAAGATTATTCATTTTTCTTCGTCCAAACATTAACCTAATTTTTTTCCTCTTTTTAAAATTTTTATAAAATAAAATACGTTTCTTTCCGTGTTAATGTTTTCGATCTTCATCAGAAACTCTTCATCTGTCTCCCTCTCTCATCAATAGCATATACTTTACCATTCTTGCAAACAATCATACTTCACCATTCACCATTCTAGATTGAAAATACTAGCAAAACAAAAGAGACAACAAATCTAAACATCAGATTGGGTACAAATCGAATAACAACAACATCATGATAAGGCTAGAGTAACCCTGTGACGGCGCCACCCGTAACCGGAAAGACACCAACACAGATCTTGGAGATCAGTGAACAGAACCCAATAAGTTTCGATTTTTTCCTCATTTGTAGATTCATAGATGTAGATATATAGGTATAGAGAGATGTGTATGTGATTGAATTTGGGGGATTCTGGAGAGGTTGAAGAGTTTGCACCTGCAGAGGGAGAACATCACAGATCCGACATTCAAGAACATCACTGTGTTGAAGAACATCACAGATCCAATATTTGATCCGATTTGAGGGTAGAACATCACCGTGTTGATGATGTTTTGTTGATGTTGATCTGATTTGATGATGTTTTGTTGATGTTTGATGTTCGAAAATTACCCAAAACATCATCTAACATCAAATGGGTTAACATCAAACATATTTTGAATATGCTTGAACACATATTTTTTTGTTGATGTTTGATGTTCGATTCGAAAATTACCCAAAACATCATCGAACATCAAATGGGTTAACACCAAATATCAAACATATATCAACAACAGACATTAGATGATTTTTGTTCATGATGTTCTGACGTTGATGTTCATGATGGTAAACATTAGATTATCGAAATCTGATGTTCATAATGGTAAATGAATCTGATGTTTCATTCTACAATTTCAAACATTATTGAAATCTGATGAACATTAGATGTTTGAAATCTAATGTTTGAAACATTATTGTAAATTTTCACGGTGTTTTAAATCTGATGTTTGAAATCTGATTTCAAACATTGTAATTTTTCACGTTATTGTAATTTTTGATGTTTGAAATCTGATGTTTGATATCTAATTGTTGATGTTTGAAATCTAATTTTTCACAATGTTTGTTCATGATGTTCTGACGTTGATGTTCATGATGGCAAACATTAGATTATTGAAATCTGATGTTCATGATGGTAAATGAATCTGATGTTTCATTCTATAATTTCAAACATTATTGAAATCTGATGAACATTAGATATTTGAAATCTAATGTTTGAAACATTATTGTAATTTTCAACGATATTTGAAATCTAATGTTTGATGTTTGGATGAATAATGTTTGATGTTTGAAAAGAAGGGAAATCTAAAAAATGCCTATAGTAAGCTTCTTGGGAAATAAGACCTATTAGTCCAAACAAAACTTTCGGAACTAAATGGGTTAACATTTCCAATTTGGGATTTATTGGTGCTTTGCCCAAGATGTTAGTTTTTAACAAAATTAGGCTTATTTAGTTTTCTTTTGAGAGAGTTGTTTTTGAAATTTTTTTCCAAAATTTGTTTGGTTTGTGGTTTTTCTCAAAAAATTTCTCAAATCACTTTCTCTCTCTTACACATCAATCAATCACTTTTTCTCTCTCATCTCTCATTTTCAAATCATTTTTTCTCTCACACATATCTACTCAATTACAACAAAATATAAATCATTTCAAACTCTTAAACTCCAAAACAACTTTCAAAATATACAACCAAACAAACCAAAAAAATTTCTAAATCTCTCCCAATTTTTTTTTTTTTTTGAAAATCACTATCTCATAAGCAAATCAAACACACGTATTTTTGAAACTCTCTATCAAGATCTATCGAATAAGATTAATGTTGGCTATAAAATTCTTTTAAAAAAATATTATTACCGTCAAAATTGATGTAAACAGTAATATGTTATTCTGTTTGACAGTAACATGTTACTCTGTCTTATAGTAACATGTTACTCTATTCGACAGTAATATGTTACTTTGGTTCACAGTAACATAATACTCTGGCAATATTGTCAAAAAAAAAAAAAAAAGAAGATATTTTACTTTGTTTTTACTCAATTATGTGCTTTCTCTTTACGTGGTTTATGAAACAAAATAAATTGGACTATCATTTTCACTAAACAATGGTCCAATTGAGGGGTTTTGGCTAAATTTTCCTTTAAAATTTGGTATTTCAAGAATTTTGTTTCAACTCAAATTAAGGCCTCTTAGAACTTGGCTATTTTAGTTGATTTTTAATTTTTTTTTTTTTGTTATCTTATTAGATGGAAAAAGTTATTTTTGGATGATTTGTATTTTTTGTAGTTGCATAGATGGTTGTAAAAGAAAAATTATGATTTATGTGTAGGAGGTGAAATCATATCTTATTGGTTGTTTAACTTTTGTCTTATATTATATTAGCTATTTTAGCCCCAAAAAAACTTCCAAAATAGGGTTTAAATTTAATCCTAAATTGAGTATGAATTGTCACAAGCTAAACATTCTATTTTTTTTAAAAAAATTTTATTGTTAATAATATACCCTATTTTTAAGGGAAAATACCCTTCATTATTTTTTAAAAATTATCACACATTAATGGAAAATTTAATAATTTTTTTAAAAAAAATCTTTTTTCTGAAATGCACTATGTGTAATTCCCTATTATTAAACACAATCGGGATTGTAAAAAGTTTGTTTAAGAAGTAAATTTTTGTTTCATTTAATTTTATTTTTAATCCATACTTAGGACTATTTTGGGAGAAGTGGGTTAAAAGTTACTTCCCAGCTTTAACTCACTTCACTCTTTTACAAAAAAGTCAAAAAAAGCTAAAAAGCAGTTTTTAACCATCTTCTCAAAACACCCCTTATTATAGATAATTTGAAGAGTGATGTAACTTTCAACCTTTAGTTTATTTACAATTATATGATGAGTAATAGGGACCCAATGTTTTATGGACAAAACACCAATAAATCCCACAATTTTAATTTGTTAAACCATTATGGTCCTGGCTTTTTTTTTGTAGACTAATAAGTCCTATTTGAATGTTAATTACGTTATATAGCCATTTATTTAACACATAATTTTTTTTTGATGGAGGGCAAATGTTAAGTTTTTACTGATGTTGTAACGAAAAAATACCCAAAAAGTTCACTATAGGCCTTTTTTTAGATTTCCCTTCCTTTCCGAACATCAGCAACATTAACTACATCAACAACATCAAATCAAACATTTAGCAACATTAACTACATCAATAATATCATAACATCAACCACATCATCAAACATCATCAAATTGTCAACATCATCAACATCAACTACATCTTCAACATCAGCAACATCAACTACATCATCAACATCATCAACGTCATCAAACACCAACAACGTCATCAAAACATCATCAACCACATCAAACATCATCAAAACATCGTCAACATCGTCAACCATCAGCATCATCAACATCATCAAACATCAACTACATCATCAACATCATCAAACATTGTCATACATCATCAACATCATCAACATTGTGAACATCATCAAACACCACCAACATCAACTACATCTTCAACATCATCAAACATCAGCAACATCCAGTCTTTGATCTCCTTCTTCGACTGCTCATCAACATGCTTCTGGCAAAAAACGACGAGAGCTTTGGCGATGCTATGGTAGATGGCGTAAATCTGGGAGGTGTGGCCACCGCCGTTGACGCGGATGGACATGTCGACGCTTCCAACCCATTAGAAATGGCATTACATTCCAAAAGTTGGGGAAAAAACAAATACATCAATCCACATGCAAGAATAATATATACAATATGGTTAAGAAGGTATAATGAGCATTAATACCTCTTCAATTGTGGGTTTTTAATTTTGTTTAACTTCAATTGGTCTACCAACCACCACGTGCATTGGATGGCAATAGGGTAACGGAGACCTGCAAGGGAAAGAATCACAAAACAGTTCATAATTCAAACAGCTCCACAAAACTCTTACTGAACAGATTCTCTCAAGTACAGATTTAGAAAGTTTCTTTTATTGTTAGAGAGATTGGGAGACCTGCAAAATGAAATCAATATGGGTAAAAATGTAAACTTTATATACAATATATCAAAAACATATATCATACCAAAAATAAAAAGGACTAAATGGTTTAAGAAAAATATACTCAAGACTAACTACAACAACATTTACTAAAATGGGATTTATGAGTAATTTTTTCATGTTTTATTAACATTTTTACTAAATGTCTCATATGGGTGTGAGATTTATATGGGACCCACATGGTGTGGATCCACATCCATATGAAACATTTGGTAGAAATGTTGGTAAAGCGTTTGGGATCCCTAACATTTTCCTTATATTATTTGAAATATATATTAAAATTTACAATCAATAACAATATTAAAACATATTATATCATGTAATTAAACATTAAGTGGTTGTTTGAGACGATCTAAATAAGTATATATTTTTTTTTAATGAGAAAATGTGGAGAAAAGTAAGAAGATGATTTGACTCAAATAAATACACTTATTTAAAAGATGCCAAACAAGCTATAGTATTGAAAATTTTCAGTATTAAACTTTTAGTTTAAATAGTTATATACTAATCTTTCAAAACCATTATATATTTCAATATAATTTTATAGTTGAATTTTAAATTTAAATTATATTTAAATAAATATTTACCTCAAATGCATTCAATTACAAAGATAATGAATATTCAAATACAAAAATCACCACAAAAATATTAAATATAAATGTTCAATATTAAATAAAAATCACCACATCTCCAATAGTTCACCAAATGTTTCATTAAATATAAATTTGATGAAAAAACTAACTTTTTGCTGCTCCAATGGTTCACCAAATATTTCATCAAATCTAAGATTTCTCAAATCTTTCATCAGATTGAGGATGGATGTACCTTTCATCAAATTATTGTTCATAATCGTTGGATTTTTACTATCGGATGGTCCTCCGAATGTCCCCCTAGATGACCACCTCAAGGCAAAAATTTATGAAAAATACACTGGCCAGTCGACCGGCCGAACATCCGCTTGGTCGTCTACCCGGTCGATTCCCCAGATGACCACCTCAAGGCAAAAATTTGTGTAAAATTTACACTGACCGGTCGACCGACCGGACATTTGCCCGGTTGACCAGTGTTCTAATGAAGCTTAAAAAACCTATGTTGGAGCACTTGATATCAAATAGACCTTTGATGTACCATTGGAGATGCTCTAAGAAAATTTTGTAGAGTGTTGATAGTATTTTCACCTTTCTCTTCTTTTAACACTTACTATTTGTATTTGTCTATTAAAATTTTATCTTAACATAAAATTCTAATTTTAGACATATTTATAGCCCAGTAATGCTATAGACTTAGATTAAAAAAACTCAAAAAAGTACTCAGAATTTCACATCAATAACTCAGATTCATTTCATATATGGACCCCACAATCCATCAATTTAATTTCCACAACACATGTCCATTTTTAAGTAAATCTTAAGTCTCAAATTCTGAGACCGTATTTTATTATTTGTTTTTTTAATAACCTCTCAAAACATAACCCTAACCTTAAAATATACTATGTGTTTAGTAATTTGATTCAAATAAAAATTTTGAAATTGATAAGATCAATCACACTTAAAACCCAACAACCTATCACAATATTTAAAATGAATTTTAGAACCATATTTTAGAATCTCTCATCATTTTTTTAAAAGGAAAATGACAAGAATTTGGAGAGAGGTAGGGGTGGGCATGTGAGGCCCTACTTTTTGTAATTTTCCTGAAGTTGAAGAATTTCAATAAGAAACCCTGTTTCTCCATTTCTTGCAAATTAAACCCTAGAAATCAGGAATGACTGCACAAGCTAACCGGCAAACCCTAATC
Source organism: Camellia japonica (assembly GCA_030407325.1). Taxonomy (NCBI): domain Eukaryota; kingdom Viridiplantae; phylum Streptophyta; class Magnoliopsida; order Ericales; family Theaceae; genus Camellia; species Camellia japonica. The sequence goes on along the minus strand of JAPPVO010000003.1, from coordinate 69,641,222 downwards.
GACTCTAAGAACTTAGGAAACATTTTAAAACCCTAAATTAATAATTTAGAAACCCTAGAATGAAAATTTATAAGAGAAAAACCCTAATTTTTAGTAATCATTGTTTTAGCCCTGTATATTGCCTTTTGTTGCGAACCAGCACTGTGTGACCTGAATTTGTTTTCCTATCATTAATTAAATATATATTTTACTTCAAAATTTCAGATTCAGCCATTTCTTTCTGTATTATTGCATTTTGGCCCCCAAACCACCAATATTTTAGTCAAATAAGGTATAAGTATTATTATATTGATTTATACATAATATCTACTATATTATAATAACAACAAAAATAATTGATTTCCCACATGTGTAGAAGACCAGCCGGCTGTGAATAGTAGTAGGGACAAGAAAAATTAATTTTTTATTTATAATATCTTGAATATTATATTGATATATCTTTGAATAAACAAAAGGAAATGGCTAGCATTTATTGCTATGTGCTTGTGTCTCCCAATTAGCAACTAAGCAGGGTTAATTTTTTCTAATCAAGATTAATTAACACAAATCCTAATTGGATTCAATTAGATTACAACCAAACTTGAATAATTTCAATTGAAAACTAACCAAACCAAGCCAACCCTTCTCTCTCCTCCTTGGCCTATAAATACAAGGCTCTAGTAACTCATATTCCTCACACTTCACATACATAGCAACCGACTGAAGAGGAGAGAGAGAGAGAGAGAGAGAGAGAGAGAGAGAGTGCTTGTAAGTTTGAAAGGAAGAGAAAGAAAAAGAAAGAAGGAAAGTAAGAAGAAATCCTAAGCACCTAAGGTAAATTTCATACACCTATTCTCTCCATGAATCATCATGTTTTTCCCTTCATAATATATGCTAAAAATGTATTTCATATGATACTAAGATTACTATATTTGTTAGATGATGTATGGTTTGAAAATGTAATGTTCTTCTTCTTCCTTGTAATTTCAGCAAGCTTTTCTCAAGGTTTTTGATTTTATTTCCATAGCAAACCTTCATGAACTCAAAATCTGTTTTAAAGGGGTATTAATTGATAGTATGTGAAAATTTTGGCTAAGACCATGGATGTGTCTTTTTGTTTTTCTAAATACTTGGTGCAAAGCACCTGTTTAAAACAGAAAACTTTAGAAAATTCTAGAAAATTTCAAAAAAATTCTCACGTTCATTTTTATATCAAAATCTTCCTTTGAATGTTAGCTTTCAAAAAAAATTTATTTCAATGCAAATGAATGAGCATTTTAATAGAAACACCAATTTTTGTAACTGTTGTCAAATTTGGACTAAGTATGTGTATTTCTTAAATATCTAAAAATCAAAAAGGGTCACCGTACTTTCATAAAATGATTCTGAAACTAGACTTGATTCTCCACAAATCCTCAAGAAGCCACATTTCTAAAACCCTTAAAAATATTTTTTCTATATTTATTTTTGAACCAGTGCAATGCTGAAAATCTGAACAGTGTGGTTCTTGTTGTAGTTAATGCTTTTGTGCTATCATTCACATATACTTGAACTCATTATGACATGTTTGTTTATAATATATGTTATACTTGCATGCTTGAGTTTCACCTTGAATGGCCTTATTATGCTCTTACTTGTGCTAACCACTAATGTGTAATGAACTTAATGTAAAAGGAGGAAAACTAATGAGCTAGTAAAGAGGGTTGACGACCATTCTAGTTATATATGATAAACGATGAGAATGTTAAGTTGATATTAGTAGTGGATTAAAATGAGCAAGTCTTGCGTAAGTGGTTATTTCAAAACCCTTGAATAGAGCGGTTGTATTCGGACCCTAGGTAGTTCGGTGTAAGGAGGGATTTGGGCAAGACCTATCATTACCGTCTCTTTTGAGGCCCTGCAGGTGGCGCTACATGGTATATAACCGTTGGTAGGCATCTGAGATAAGGTTTGCAACAAAGCAGCAAAAGAAGGGGCATACCGAATAATCTGCGTCCAATTCTTGGAGTTAGGAGGACAAAATCTTTTTTAGGGATTTATAGACTACTAACAGCTAACCATATAATCTGTGTTATGAACTTAAGTTCCATGACCCTTTTCCTCTGTTTTTTGTAAATGCTGTTGTGTATTGGACTGGGAAAAAGGAATGGGGTGTGTGTGAGTTTACTAGGCATTCAAAGCTCAAGGTGTATCATGCCAGGTGCTGAAGAGGAGCTTATAGCAGGAGACGACGAACCGGAAACCTTCGAAGACATTTAGTTATTTTAGAAAAGTTAGAAATTTTCCTTTTTGATGTTTTGTAAAGTTCATATGAAATTTTAAATTTTCTTTTGGGATGTAATGTTGACGGAGCGAGCTTTTGTAATAAGGATATTTGTAATTATTCTATTATTATGTACTTATATTCCAACACTAATATAATTTCCGACGTTGCTTATGAGACTTTATGTCAATGCCTCTTAAGATTGTCAAAAGGATAGTACGCTACCAAAGAAAGTTGGACTTAGAAGGGAGGCTAATTTGATTCCTCCGGCGATCTGGGATCTTACTTGGTTATTGGCCATAGGACTCATTAGTGACTTTCCTTGACTACAACCCTTAGTATAGATTTGGGGCGTCACAATTTGGTATCAGAGCCTAGGTTCAACCCTTTGCCCGTGCAACCCAATACGCGACTCTAAAGGCCCTTACCCTTTTACATTATTGTATTTCACTATCATACTATTATATTTATTTAAAAGAGACTCATAATTAAAATATTTTCCCTCTACCCTAGGATGTTATCATAAAGCCGCCAGACGACCAACATCAGTCTCAATACGTGGGGAGCATTCGACATGGAAGGCAGGATGGCCTTGTTCCTTAATACCTACTTCAGCCGTCGAATGTGTGAATTCGCTGCCGAGGAGTTGATTATCAAGGAGATACAAAAGGTGGAAACAGATTACTCTTATTACATGAGAAAACAAAAGAGGTCCTTGGTTCGATGACGCTTACAATACCTAATTTGCGCAACGAAAAGTGCAGTCTGAAAGGAGCAGGATAACCAGAAAATAGACGCTCTAATGCACAGAACCTTAGTAGGAGAAGCACTGCACCAATTTCCAGCGGAAAGTGGCGAGTCTCACTACCCTGGGCAAAATAACAGTCAGCCAATGGAGGTAGAATAAGCATCAGTACAACTAGAATAACTCCAGCCTTCCCAATTGAGGTGTCATCTGATCACATCCCCCCTTTGCCGATATACACGCCCCACTCCCCTACCATGAAATTGACTCGGCTGATGAGGACCCTGAAGAAGACTTCGATTGGTCGGGGAATGAGAGTTAATCTAGGGATAGTAAGCTAGACTTTTTGTGAGATCCACTCATGGTAAGGGTCTTTAATATGTATGTAGTAATCGTGTGACTATGCCGTATGTAATGTTTTCGAGTAAAACTATGATATGGAAGCCTTTTGTACTAATACCTAATATAATGAAATGATGGTTTGATCTATATCTGTTGACTGTTACTTGTTTTAATATTTGTCACACCCTAAGAAAACTAAACCTTAATTTCAAATCTCGTAAAAAGATTACCTCTAATTGAGAAATATATACCAACTTACCCCGTACCGTGAACAGAATGGTGGATAAGCGAGCTAACGACTATTCAGAAACTAGCAATAATGCTCAGAACCGTCCCAAAAATCAGTATGGGCCCATACTCATGAAAGCCAGTATCCTTAATAACCTTGGACATCAAATTCTGGAAGAATTGGGACAGCTAAGGCATAATTGGCAAAACGAGAGAACTCGACTCTTTTCAGAGTTCATAAAACAAAGGTCCCCAAAATTCACAAGAGTACCAGACCCGAGGGTGGCTGAGAATTGGCTTCGACAGATAGAGAAGATGCTAGACACTATGGAAATAGCCGAAGATACCGATAGAATAGCCTTGGCCATGTTTGAGCTTGATGATGAGGCTAATCATTGGTGAGAACAAATCAAGAATATGCGTGACGTTACAAACATGTCGTGGAACCAGTTTAAGGAATTGTTTTTGAATAAATACTTTCCAAGTACAGTTCGTCGAGAATTCCAAAACCTGGAGCAAGGAAATATGACCGTAACTCAATACACTGCAAAATTTGAAGAGTTAGCTTGTTACGCAACTAGATATGTAGCAAATGATGAAGAGAAAACAAGGATGTTCGAGTGGGGGCTGGACCTTACATTTTAGGGGAAGAGTTCTCCCGTAACAACTCTGCTCATATGCCGAGGTGTTGGAGATGACATTAGAATCTGAAAGGGAAGTAGCCAACTTTAGGAAGACTTGGAATGAGTAGAAAGAGGGCCAGACATCTTTAGGACCTCAAAGGAACTAGAAGGGAAATACGGCCCCGAAGCTCTACTCTAGACCACAACCACAACAGCACTAGCAACAACCGTAACAACAGATCCAAAAGGGTGGTTATCAACCAAGGTCGGCAGGACAACTCTAGTGCTTTCATTGCCAACAATTAGGGTATAAAAAGAGCGAATGCCTCTAACTTCCTCCATCAGGATACTAGGAATAAGGTTTTGGAGCAAATGCCCAGGCATTGGGTGGACCGAAGCCTTGGACAAACAAGATAGGATCTACTGGGCAGCAATACCAGAAGAATGGAGGAACTCAGAATGCTAGGACCAGTGGCAACCAGAAGGCAACTGGCAGAGTCTTTGCCTTGCAAAATGAGGAAACGGACTCGTCTGTAATTAAGGGCAATTTAGTGCTATATAATTCTTGGGTGCATGTTTTATTTGATACTGGTGCATCGCATTATTTTATATCCTCTGCTTGTGCTAAGTCATTAGAACTTGTACATGAACCGTCAGAGACTACCTTAAGTGTAATATCACCTATGGGATGGTGCGTTCGGATAGGGTTGATCTGTAAGGATTGTAAAATAGGAGTGTCGAACCTACGCTTAACTTGCGACCTTTGCGTCATAGAAATGTCAAACTTTGATATTATTTTGGGCATGGACTGGTTGTCTGCCCATCAAGCGGTGATCGATTTCCATCAAAAGAAGGTAGTAGCTCACACGCTTGACAGAACATGCTTCCAATTTAAGGGGGGTAGACAAGACTCCATGACTTCAATAAAATGTAGGATGCGATGGCACGATCTACTTACGGGTAAAATAGCAAGTTTGATTTTGAATGAGGGGGACCAAACAAAATTAGAATTCTCGCGAGTAGTATGCGAATACGCGGATGTATTCCCTAAGGAATCGCCGGGATTGCCACCAACCCGAGCGGTAGATTTTAGTATTGAGCCAACCTAGAACTACCCAAATATCCATGGCCCCATATCTCATGGCACCAGCAGAACTACGAGAATTAAAGACATAACTACAAGAGTTGCTCGAAAAAGGATTCATTAGGTCGCGTACTTCACCATGGGGAGCACCCATGCTGTTCGCTAAAAAGAATGATGGATCGTTAAGGCTATGCATTGATTACCGTCAACTCAACCAAGTCACGATCAAGAACCAATACCCACTCCCAAGGATTGATGATCTTTTTGATCAACTTAGAGGCTCAAGGTGCTATTCAAAGATCGATCTCAGGTCGGGTTACCATCAATTACAAGTCAAGAAGGAGGATATACCAAAAACTGCCTTTCAAACCAGATATGGTCACTACGAGTTTGTAGTAATGCCTTTCGGACTAACTAATGCGCTGGCAGTATTTATGAGCCTAATGAATAAGATCTTCACACCATATCTTGACTAGTTTGTAGTAGTGTTCATTGATGACATCTTGGTATATTCAATGTCTGAAGAAAAACATAAGCAACATTTAAGGATTGTTCTTCAAGTTCTTATGGACAATCGGTTGTATGCCAAGGCAAGCAAATGAGAGTTCTGGTTAAACGAAGTGAAATTCCTAGGGCATGTAGTGTCTGATAATGGGATTGTGGTGGATCCAACCAAGGTGGAAGCAATCTTAGATTGGAGACAACCGAAAACCATGTCAGAAATCTGTAGTTTCTTAGGATTGGTTGGTTACTACCAAAGGTTCATCCAAGATTTCTCCAAACTAACCAGACCAATGACTTGTTTGATGCAGAAAGGAGTAAAGTATGAGTGGGACGAATCTTGCGAAAAATCCTTCCAAGAGCTAAAGAAGAGATTAACTAGTGCGCCAATTTTGACTATCCCGGAACGGAAAATGGGGTACACTGTGTATTGCTATGCGTCTAAGGAAGGGTTAGGCTACGTGTTCATGCAAAATAGAAAGCTAATTGCGTATGGATCCAGGCAGTTGAAACCACATGAGGGTAACTACCCAACGCATGACTTGGAATTGGCAGCTGCAGTTTTTGCCCTAAAGCAATGGCGACATTACTTGTTTGGGGAACAATTTGAGATTTTCACAGATCACAAGAGTTTGAAGTATCTATTTACATAGAAGAACCTTAACTTGAGACAGAGATGATGGATGGAGTATCTTGAGGATTTCCAGTTTACTCTCTCATATCATCCCGGTAAAGCCAACGTAGTAGTAGACGCTCTTAAGTCATAAGAATAGAGGGATGATAGCTAAAATAGCCGTCAAGGAATGTGATATGGTTAAGACGCTCAATGAATTTAGACTCCAAGTAGAATCTCAGGATACAAAGGTATACCTTGGTGCACAAAAGGTAATGCCTAAGTTGATAAATGAGACCGTGGAGGCCCAGAAGCACAATCAAGAAGTAACTTATATTAAGGGACGTCTAGAATTAGGAGAACCAATGCTCGATTGGGCAATTCACCCCAATAGGAGTTTAAGATATCAAGGTAGATTGTTTATGCCAAGTAACGAGTTGCTTAGAGAAAAGGTACTTAAGGAATGTTATCACTCTGTATTTGCGATACATCCAGGAGGGACTAAAATGTACCAAGATTTGAAGAGGCAGTATTGGTGGAGTGGAATGAAGAAGGATGTGGCTAAATTTGTAGCAAAATGTCTAACATGCCAACAAGTGAAGGCGAAACATCAAAAACTAAGAGGAATGTTGCAACCTTTACCAATGGACTTTGTGACAGAGTTGCCCAGGACACCTAGAGGGCACGATGCTATATGGGTAATTGGGGAAGTCTGCAAGAAGCTCTGGGTACTGAGTTATGTTTCAGCACCGCTTTTCACCTACAAACGGATGGACAATCTGAGCGCACCATCTAGACACTCGAAGATATGCTGAGAGCTTGTGCAATGGATTTTCAAGGAAGTTGGGAACGACACTTACCCTTAATTGAATTCGTTTATAACAACAGCTTTCAAGCTAGCATTGGTATGATGCCTTTTGAAGCATTATATGGGCGACCTTGTAGATTGCCAATTTCTTGGACAGAAATATGTGAAGCAAACCTAATAGGACCCGAACTTGTCCTAGAGACCACTGAGTAGGTCAAATTCATTCGACAACGGTTAAAGACTGCTTAAGACCGTCAAAAGAATTACGCAGATAGGAGGAGAAGGCCATTGATGTTTGAAGTAGGTGTAGACACCCCATTTTGACTAACCCTAAGACTTGGGCGCTTTCTTCTAAACACCCAATGATGAAATTATAATGTGCTATTTTATGAATTTCTCAGCAAAAAAATCAAATTTAAGCTTCAATCCCAATTTTACACCCGTTTTGGCCAAATTAGTTGAGACTCATTCAAAAATCTTTTTCCGCATTTTTTTCTCTTGTCCAGAAAATTTAGCAGTTTGAAACAATAGGCCTTTCAAGAAACTAAATCGATTTTGACTATTTACAATTGGCCTTTCAAACAAATAAAATGGATTTTGACAATTCACAATTGGCCTTTTAAAAAACTAAATGGATTTTGACTACCCACAATTGGCCTTTCAAAAAACTAAATGAATTTTGACTATTCACAATTGGTTTTTCAAACAAATAGATGGGTTTTGACTATTCACAATTGGCCTTTCAAAACATGAATAGGTTTTGGCTCTTCAAAATTGGCCCTTTAGAACATGAAAGGGTCTTGATTTTTGGCCTATACATAGAAGACCATTAGAACTATGAGAGGTGGTGAAAATTTTTGATGAGAGAGAGGTCTAAACTTTGATCAAAGAAAGAGTTTATTTTATTCCAATTGAGTGAAAATATTTTTAGAGAGAGGTCTAAACTTTGATCAAATAAAGAGTTTATTTTGTTACCACCCAAAACTTCACCAAAGCTAAAACTTGAACTTTCTTGCTGAGATTTCAACAACATACTCCACAACTTGAGGGTGATCAAGAGGAAGTTTGGAAATCAAGAAGTTCAATCTTTCTTTGGAAGGTGAATTTCTAATCTTTCATTTTCTTATATTTTCTATCTCATATTTATTTTTTTGTTTCTTATTTCATAGTGTTTTGTTATAATCCAAGTGGTTTATTTATCTCATATTTATTTTCTTACTTTATATTCATAATATGTTGTTATAGTCTAAGTGGTTTGTTTAGCTCATAATTATTTATTTATTTATTTGTATTTATTCACTTACTTTAATTTCATATTAGTTTTGTTGTAATCTTGCATGTTCTACCTCATATTTGCTTTCTTGTTTTAAGTTCATGTTGTAATCTTGCATGTTCTATCTTATATTTGCTTTTTTGTTTTAGTTTCATAGTAATTATGGTGTAATCTTGCATTTCTAGCTTGATATTTTTTTTTGTATTAAGTCTTTTATTAGTTTTGTTGTAATATTGCATGTTCTACCTCATATTTGCTTCTTTTTTTTTTAAATTTTATTTTAGGTTCATATTAGTTTCGTTGTAATCTTGCATGTTCTATCTTATATTTGTTTTCTTGTTTTAGTTTCATAGTAATTATATTGTAATCTTACATTTCCTAGTTTATATATATTTTGTATTGGTCTTGTGTGTGTCAATTTCTGACCACATTGCCAAACAGGTACTTAGTTGGAGAACACCGGCAGAGTAGATGAAACCCGAACGACCTGTCACAAAAAGATAAGATTTCGGCGGTGGTTCATCCACTCGAAGGCACTCCGACGATCAAGTCAGTTATCTCTCAAAGATAGCAAAAGTGCTTAACTCACTATTTAGAATACAAAAAGCGTACCTTAGACCCACAAGGGTGCCTTACTTTTATAACCAGCACTGACCTGATCCATGTAGAAGCCTAGCTTCAATGGACTCTGGCCTAATGCATATCCAGGACTCTCAAATAGATAAACTGCCTAAGAGCTTTATCGTTATCCAAGATGAAGTCCTCCCTCATTCTCAGGACTCTTGTAACTTATCCGCTCATCTCGGATTTCGGTATCTCCGCAGATAACCTTGGCCTAGCCGAGATTACCTCAGTGTCAAGTCAAGGATACACGGCACCTCGGTTGGCACTTGGGTGCCACATTGACCATGTGTTGCTATCCAAAAAATATGTCCCCACAACTGCCCTCTAGGTTCTATTACCTCGGTATCCTGAGGTGATAGAACCTATATTATTTGAACGTATAGCACGTCGGCTAAACTTGCTCTATCATTCATTACCAAGGTTATCACATATCAGCCTCCATATGATAAACACCTCTGTCTGTTCGCATTAATGCTTTAAAACCAATAATTAAGTCTGCTCAAGTTGTTTAGCCGAGATCATCAATACAGCGAGATCCTTGCTTCATTAAATCAAGAACTCCAAGAGTTTCAACACGCGTATGAGCTGTCACGCACGGTATTTCAACCGTTTTTGCCCCACGTCTCTTCCTTATCGAACCGTACCTGACACGCGCCATCATGTCGCATCGTACTTACGTGCGTCGTTTGACAAGCACGTCGTCCTAGGCACACTAATTGCGATTTGCCACCTTTTCATGTTTTGACAAAAACACTTCCCTCTCTCTTCGCTATTTCACTTTTACATCTTTGTCTTCTTCAAACTCTCTCTCTCTAATATTCATCTCCCAAATCCTCCATTTTCGTTCTTGAAGCTTTCTGTAACTACTTCATCTTTCTCTTCCGGCGAGGCGTTCGACGTTCTGCCACTCGTACCACCTGCGTTTAACTCCGACGTACCTCACACCGGCTCCTTTTTCTTCGGTGAGTTACTATTTTCCCCCTCTTTAGTTTCAAACTCCGTTGTTTTTGTTTTGCCATGGTTAATGTCCTCATGTTCTCTAATCTTTATCTGTGCTTCAAACTTTGTCATGAGCATGTCCTGTTTTGCAATTTTTGTGCTTGTCTTATTCTTGATTCTTGACCTTTACGTACAAATTACACACACATTCGCTCAACTTTGCCACTGTTCTTGGCCTTGCACACCTGCACAAATTTGTTCAATGTTCTTTGATTTCTAGTTTGTCTTCTTGAGTCTGAATCATATTCTTGTCTCTGTTGTCTGTGCTTTTTTCCAGATTCTTAGGCTTGGGATTTTGTTCTAGAAACTTGATATTTAGGAAAACAGAACCTAAAACCCCTTTTGATCTTCAGAAAAATTTGCCTGAGCAAACGTTTAGGTTTTAGCCGAAGTTCTTTAAACCCTATCAAATCACTTCCTTTCAAAATCCAACACCTCCCCCACTTTAGCTGACGTCATGGGTATGTTCAGGTGGAAGGTAGACACTCCAACTAAGTTAGCATAGTTTAGGCAGGAGTTTGCCATCCCTGCCGATGTTCACCTTAGGTTGGCAGGAGAGAATGACTCCATTATGCCAGGGAAGGACTATATGCATTTTCCCGTTGTAGCCTTCATTGAGTGTGGACTGAGGCTCTCTCTTGACACCCTTTTTTCCGAGAAGTCCTACACTACTACAAACTAAACCCAATGCAACTTGCCATTAACTCCTACCGAGTTATCAATGGTACAATTGCCTTAGTCAAAAAAGAGAATGCTAGGGTTACCCTTGCCGACATCCAATATTGCTACACAATGTACGGCCTGAAGTCAGAAAAGGGCTATGTCTACTACCTTAAGTCGAGATCCACGGAATACAAACTTGTCGCCGACCTCCCAGACTCGAACAAGGGTGCTGGAGACGATTACTTCATCGTCTCAGGCAATTGAGAGTTCCAACCAAATGATGACCTTCACCTCTATCCCCTAAGCTGAACAATTTTCAAAGAGGGAGATGGTAAGATCCCAGCATCACATTTACTTGCTTTCGAGTCTTTCCTACCTTGATATTTTCGTATGCTCTAACCTCTGTTTGTTTTGTCTTGCAGTTCTTTCTTAGCCACCAAAGGACTTCCGCAAAACATTCTACCTAAGCAAGGACTTCAAGAAGCTGTTGGGTCTCCCAATTGGCCAGCGAAAAGCACCTCTGTTGCTCAACTACATCCCAACCTACAAGTCCATTCTACCCGACGTCCCGAAAAGAGCAAGTCTCCTCATTCCGTCACAACTCCCCCTACAACTTCATCACCTCGGCCAGATCAGGGATCAACCTCTGATCCCGCAGAATAGCTATCAACCTCAGCTCCCCAACTAATCCCGCCTTCTCAACGCAAACGCCGACGTCGATCAATAGCCGCTGTCGAGATAGGTCGTAAGAAGGCTGTAGCAGACGACCTTCTAGCCGACATCCCCAACTCTGTCACCGCACAACCTTCACCATCCCAATCTCAGCCAAAGCCAAAGCCAAAAAGACTGAAAAAAGCCTAACCTAAGGCAACGGTAACTCAGATCGACTCTGAGGACACCTTGCCGATCTCCAAAATTGCTGAGGCGAAAAAAAGTGCCTCAGCCGCCGAAAAGAGGCCCGCCGAGGCTGCTCCCTCTGAATCAACCCGGTCAAAGAAGCCGAGGTCAGAGTCTGCGACAGCCTCGGGGTCTATGAAATCAGATGCCCCCTGGGCTCCCCCAATTACAATTGAGGACAAGCCGGTCAGAGCTGGCGACAGCGCCGACGACATTGAAGTCGGCGTTGCCCTCTCTACCGCCTTACTCCTTCCCAAAGATCTCAATCGCAACGCCGAGATGAGCGAGTATGAAAATTTTGCTTTGATGTTGCAGCACTCCGTACAGGTAAGCCCCCATCACTTGGTACTCTCCACTCTCTATTTTTTCATACTTAGAGAGTTTTTACTAACATTTGTTTTTTCCATTTCTTCTAGGCGATCCAACATGGCCACTCCTTCACGATGCAAGCCTTCAAAATTAGGAAAGAGTTGGCCAACAAGACCAAGGAGGCTGCTGGCTTGCAGAAGACCATTAATAGGGCTGAGGCCAAGATGAAGACTCTGATAGACTAGGCCAAGGAAGCCAAGAAAGCTCAGGATGAGGCCGAGGAGAGGGCTGGGGCCGCTAAAGCCATTGCCAAAGTCCTCGAAGCCGAAAAGAAAGAGGTTGAGGCAAAGACCGCCAAAGCCCAGGCTGAGCTTATTGCTACCCTGGCCACAAAGGACACCGAGATCAAAGCAGCGGATGAGAAGGCGTATGCCGAGGGGCAGCCGATGTTAAGGAAGATTACAAGAAACAAGTGAAGCAGGCATGCAACAAGGGTTTCTCCCTTGGTTGGATGGCTGCTCTGAAGGAGTTGGCTGTCCCCGAGGACTCTCCCCTCAAGAACGCCAGTAACCTCGTCCTGCCATTTCCCCCTACTCCAAGCCAATCCGAGGAGGAGCCTGAGTCTGAGAAGGAAGCTAAGGTCGAGAAGAACGAAGAGGCTGCTGGGATCAAGTCCCCAACTCTGAATAAGCAAGTCTTGGACTTGACTCAGGATGAGGAAGGTGAGGTCTCAAAGGATGCCTCCTCCCAGAAGACAAACTCCAAGGTGCCAATTGCCGAGAAGAGTCTCGATTAAACTCTATAAGAGATCGATGCTGAGCTTGAGGCTGAGAAGGCTACCGAGAAGTCTTCCCAACTATTTTCTAGGGCCGAGACACAGTCTGCCGCTAACGCTGAGTAGTCTGTTTTGATGTTTTTCTTTGTACCTTGTACTTTTTTTCTTACTTTTGAAACGATGTAAGCTTTAATTCGACCGACATTCCACTTTTGTAATCTGAACAATTATTCTTCAATGTCAGGCCGAAGTGCCTTCCTTCCTTTATCTGAATACACTCTCAAATTTCTTCTTTCAATGTGATTGCATGTGTGTTCTTTTTACTCTTATACGATTCTATACTTAGAATAATTTGCATGTCTTCAATGCACACATTGACTGTGTAATCTTCTCAATGTGGAATACTTCGGTTATACCCGCTAACAGTTTATCTCTGCCTTGGCCTAACACTTGAAAATATTTTGTATCATATTTTCATAAGTGTTATTTACAACTTGCCACTTCACTTCTTACTTAACAGGACTTCTATCTTCAAATATCTTCTAAGTCTTGGCAACATGGTAATCTCGGCAAGTACATAAGTACTTCTTTCAATACAACCTTGGCTTAACTTGTAAACTTTTCTCAAAAATTTCAACAAGTGTTAAACCAATCTTCCTTTAATCATAACCTCGGCTTAACTTCAACTTGTAATTTTTTCCTAAAATTTCAACAAGTGTTAAACTAATCTTAACTTGTAAATTCCAATTCCCAAGCATCATTCTCCAGCCCTCTGCCCCCTAATGTGAACTTAAGTTCCACTTAGGTTCTTATTAAACATGTGGCTTTGACCTCGTCGCTGAGGTAATATTCAAACAAAGACTGGCCGAGGTTTACCAACCTTGGTTCTTCTGTTAAATCTTATCAAAATGCCCTTAGTTTCAATCTGTGTTTGACTCTGCTGATATGGCAAGTCTGGGTTAACTCAACTTAGTTCAACTCTATTATATGCAAGTATAATTCAACTCTGCCATATAATAAGTCTAAGTTATTCGTCATGTTTCAATCAGAAACATCACCAACTTAGTTCAACTCTATTATATGCAAATATAATTTAACTCTGCCATATAATAAGTCTAAGTTATTCGTCATGTTTCAATCAGAAACATCGCCAAGTAACTGGTCAGTCATACTACACAAGTTTAAAAATCAAGCTAAGACTTTATTATTACTTCGGCTAATAACAAGAAACTTAAAAAACAAAAAATCTAAGATAGAAAAACTTTAGATTGCAATATTCCAAGGTCTTGGCAACTCTTTACCTTCATTGTCTTCAAGTCGATATGCCCCATTGCCCAGGACCGAGATGATTCTATAAGGTCCCTCCCAGTTTGGGCCAAGCTTGCCCTCTCTAGGATCCTTCTTGTTGCCGACGACCTTTTTTAGGACGAGGTCCCCAACTTGGAACTCTCGTGGGTTAACCTTCTTATTATAAGCCCTGGCAAGCTGCTGCTGGTATGACCTCAGCTGAATTGCTGCCTTCTCCCTTCTTTCTTCCAGTAGGTCCGGATCTCGGGCTAAGAATGCATCATTGGTCCCAGTCTCCACTTCTTAGGTTCTGATTCCTGGGATGTCAATCTCTAAAGGGATTACTGCCTCTGTGCCAAAAGCCATGGCAAATGGGGATTCCCCAGTTGATCTTCTCGGCGTAGTCCAATATGCCCAGAGTACACTGGGTAACTCATCCACTCACCTTCCCTTAGCTGTTTCCAGTCTCTTCTTGATCCTATCCAAGATGACCTTATTGGATGCTTCTGCTTGACCATTGCTTTGAAGGAAGCTTGGAGTAGAGTAATAATTCTTGATCTTGTACTTTGCACAGAAGCTCTTGATTAGCTTACTGTCAAACTGTGTACCATTATCTGCTATTATTGCCCTTGGGATCCCAAACCTGGTGATGATGTTATTCCAAATGAAGCTCTTCACATCAACATCTCGAATCTTTGCGAGGGGTTCAGCTTCCACCCACTTGGTGAAGTAATCTGTTGCCACTAGCAGGTACTTCCTTTGTCCAGTTACTTGAGGCAGTTGTCTAACAAGATCTATGCCCCATTGGGCAAATGGCCAAGGGTTGGACATTAGGTTCAAGTCCACTGCTGGTTGATGTATCAAAGGTGCAAACCTTTGGCACTTTTCACACTTCTTGACATAAGCTTCAATATCTTTCTGCATGTAGGGCCACCAGTACCCCTGAGTAATGGCCCTATGAACAAGTGACCTACCCTCTGTGGCTTCTACATACTCCTTCGTGTATCTCATACAAGAAGTCTTCAACTTGTGAATGATGTACACACCTCAAAAGGGGTTCAGTAAAAGATCTTTTGTAGAGATGTCCTTCTGCTGTCAGGTTGAATCTTGCCGACTTCAGTCTGATCTTGTGTGCTTCTTTATGATCATCTGACAGTTCTCCCTCTTTAAGGAATACTATTATTGTATCCATCCAACTTGGTCTCATTTCCACACACATTGCTTCATGCTCTGTGTTCAGTGGTTCTATGCTTGGACCTGACAAGTAGTCCACCATAATCATCCTTGCCTTTCCAGGTTTTATTGCACTAGCCAGGTTGGCCAGAGCATCAGCATGGCTGTTGTCATCTCGGCTAACCTGCTGTAGTTGGCAATTCTGAAATAAGGCTACCAGTCTACCCACCTCCTTTACATAGGCCGACATCTTTTCATCTCGGGCTACGTATTCGCTTGTTGCCTGGTTGACGATAAGTTGGGAGTCACAAAAGATTATTACCTCGTCAGCTTCCATTGCTGCTGCCAGCTTTAATCCTGCGATCAGTGCTTCATACTCTGCTTCATTGTTTGAGGCTTTAAACCCCAAACAAATAAATTGTTCCAGTATCTGCCCATCTGGAGATACTAGCACTACTCCTGCCCCCGCTCCTTGTTGGTTTGAACTCCATCAACAAACAGCCGGAAGGAGTCGCCGATGTAAATACTGCATGGCCTGAGTTTTTGTTCTGCTCTCCCTAGCTGGGTTTCTCCTTGTTCACTTGGACATCGTATACCTCGCTCAACGGAGCTCGATGTATGATAGCGCCTAGTGTGAACTCAATTACGAAGTCGGCCAAAACTTGGCCTTTGATTGTTGTTCTGGGTCTGAATTCCATGTCATATTGGCCCAACACCACTGCCCATCTGGCTATTCTGCCTGTCAAATCTCCCTGCTGCAATAAGGACTTTAAGGGATGCTCAGTTAGCACCACAATTTTGTGGGCTTGAAAGTAATGATTTAGCTTCTTGGAAGCCATTACTAAGGCCAGTGTTAGCTTCTCCAAGGGTAGGTATCTGGTCTCAGTATCAGCTAGGGTTTTGCTCACGTAGTAAACTGCCCTTTGCTCTCCCTTTTCTTCTCTGATTACTACTGCACTTACTGCATACTCTGAGACTGCCAAGTATAAGAACAACTCCTCTTTAGGTACTGGATTTGAGAGAACTGGAGCTGTTGTCAAATACTTCTTTAAGTCGGCCAAGGCGACTTCGCACTCTTCTGTCCATAAGAAGTCTGTCTCTTTCTTCACTAAGCTGAAGAAAGGTTTACATTTGTCAGAGCTTCTACTTATGAATCTATTCAGGGCTGCAACCCTTCCAGTCAACATCTACACTTGCTTTGCCGATGTTGGGCTCTCCAAGTCCAAAATGGCCTTGATTTGATCGGGGTTAGCCTCAATGCCCCTTTTGGTAACCAAGTATCCTAAGAACTTACCAGACCCAACTCCAAATGCGCACTTCGATGCATTGAGTCGGAGCTGATATGTTCTAAGGATGTCAAAGAATGCCTTTAAGTCTTCCAGATGATCCTTAGGTTCCTTGGTCTTCACGATCATGTCATCTATGTATATCTCCACTGTTCTGCCTATTAGATGCCTGAACATCTTGGTCACCAATTTCTGGTAAGTTGCTCCTGCATTTTTCAACCCAAACGGCATCACTCTGTAGCAATACAGCCCTTTTGGGGTGATAAATACAGTCTTTTCCTCATCTGGAGGTACATAGCTATATGATGGTACCCTTTGTATGCATCCAGGAAGCTCATCCTTCCATGCCCTGAAGTGGGATCCACCAATTGGTCAATCTTGGGTAATGGGAAACTGTCTTTGGGACAAGCCTTGTTCAGGCTAGTGAAGTTCACACAGACCCTCCACTTCTCATTCTTTTTCTTCACAACCACCGTGTTTGATAACCATGTTGGGTAATTTACCTCTCGAATGGCCCTAGCCTCCAGAATTTTATCCACTTCCTCTTCTACTGCCTCGACATGCATCAACATCGGCCTTCTTGCTCGCTGGATGACAGGTTTGGCCGACCTATCCACATTCAGTCTATGGCAAGTGACCTCGGGGTCAATGCTAGGCATCTCGTACGGCGTCCAGGCAAACACCTCAATGTTTGCTCTCAAGAACGCCTCTAGCTCTTTTTCCTCTTCCTCGGCTAAGCCCTAGCTGAGAAGGAAGAAGTGCTCCTCATCCCCTTGCTGGACAAAGATTTTCTTCAAGGCTTCCTCACTCTTCTCGGCAAGCTCTTTGCCGACGTCATCTAGGACTTCCATTTCTTCATCTTCAATCTCTGCGGCTTCTGCTTCTTGTATGTTGCAGGTGGATTTCATTGTTGCCATAGAGCAATTCTTTGCCTGCACTTGATCCCCTCTGACCTCTTCAATTCCATGCTCTGTTGGGAACTGCAACAACTGGTGCAACATTGAGGGAACAACCCCCATTGCATGCAGTCATGGCCTTCCCAGGATAGCATTGTAAGGGGAGGGAGTGTCAATTACTGTGAACTCAGTTTTTACCTTCTTGGTGCCGACCTGCACCTCCAAACTTACTGCCCCTAGGGGCCACGTCGGTGTTCTATTGAACCCGACCATGGGACCATTGGATTGTTCCAGATCATCTTGGTGAAGGCCAAGCTCCTTGTAACACCTGACATACATGATGTCACAAGAGCTGCCCTGATCAATTAAGATGCACTTCACTTGGTATTCTCCAATCTAGAGGGATATTACCAGGCATCATTGTGTGGATGCTGCACTATCTCTAGGTCGTCTTCAGTAAAGGACACCACTGGTCCCTGATACTCGTTTGCCTTAGGTCTTTTCTGCCTGACCTGGTACACATGTTGCAAGTGTTTTACCTTTGAGTCTCCCCACGTATTTCATTCTCATTGACCTTCGAGTGAATCACATTGATCACTCGAGGTCCGCCTGCCTGCGGTTGTGGTGCTGGAGAAGGCGGTGCTGCCGGTGCCTAAGGCAGTCTTGCTTGCTCTTCCCTTGTTCTGGCCTCGTCTACAAGGTCCCTTAAATGACCTTGTCTTACAGGTCTTCCAGATGTGCCTTCAGGGCTCTGCACCCCTGAGTCAGATGCCCATCTTCATTGTGGTAAGCACAATGCTTGCCAAGGCTTCTTCCCATAAATTCGCCCAGAACCCTTACTGGTGTTCTGTAATAGGGCTGATTTCAGATTTTTTCCAAGACTTTGTAAACCGGGATTCGGAATATGGTTGTGACTGCCTACGTAGCCCTTAATCATATTTTTGGCTTGTTGTATCCGCCATTACCTCGGCCTCGCTTCGGCGAGCCGTTTCCCTTCTCTTGTTTCGACGCCTTTGTCCCCGGCGTGTCTTCCTCGGCCCTCGCATACTTCTCAATTCTGGCCATCAGTTCCTCCATACTTTTTGGCAGTGTCTTTGCCAATGATTTTCGAAGCAAACAATCATCTTTCAGGCCGTTCTTAAAAGACACGACCGCCACCTCTTGGTTGCATCCTGGTATCCGGTTGAATACCTCATAGTACCTCTTGGCATAGGCCCTAAGGCTTTCATCCTCACTGATTCTCAGAGCCATCAGGGAGTCCACCCTTAATGGCTGTAGCTTGTTTGTCACAAACCTGGCCACGAACATCTCGGCCAGGCCTTCCCAGGTTTTCACAGTTCCTTTCGGCAACTTGTGAAACCAGTCCGATGCAATTTCCCGAAGGACGAGGGGAACACCTTGCAAAGCAACGGCTCGTTCCGGTGTATAGTGCCATCGAGTTCAGGTACAAGCCGACGTGAAAGTTGGGGTCCGACTTACCGTCGTATATCTGGAATCTCGGCATACTGAACCTTTTCGGGCCTCAAATTTGTCCAACTCTACCGAGAACGGCGTTCTCGGCTTGACCGGGGAGGTTACCTCGGCATCCTGTCGCTTCCTCTGGAGGTAATCCCTCAGATCCTCCTTGGTCCGTCCAGGAGCTCGGCTATCACCAGATTTCAGCCTCTTCGGTGCGCTACTTCCAGTGTCATTATGAGTCCTTTTGGACCTCCCTCCATTGGTCGTGTCGAAACAGAGTTCCTTCCCTTGAACATCCCGATGTTCTTTGGTGCATGCTTCTTTGGTTCGACGTGTCTTCTGGGATTCTCTTCTCGTTGATTCCCCATGCCCGTCCTCCCGTGAAGGCCGGTGATAATGTCCCTTGGTCCTGTCGTGCTGTGGGACTGCAATAACTGTTTTCTGTCCCATTTTCGGGCATCTTTCTTGGCCGCTGAAATCGGCGTATCTTGTAACGAGAACGGTAGCTGTATGACATTATTCTGCATCATGAAATTGACGATCGTTAGCAGGTCCGCCAATTTATTCGTCATTCCCTTCATCTCACCGTCCCTCCGTAGGCATCTATCTTTCCATACCTGGAGGTCGTCCTCGTTATAATACCCGCCCCTGTCTGACTTCTTTGGTATGTCGCCCTCCTTGCCGACGTCTTCCTCCCTGAGATTCCGATCCCGAGTTTCTTCATTACAGTTATCCTCCTCTACGTTAGGATCAATGTGCTTACCACTCCTAGTAGGGATGTTGTCCCCAACCTTTTCTTTTTGTCCATCATTGGCCATCTATTCTTCTTTCTTTCCCACAGACGGCGCCAAATTGTGTGTGTCAATTTCCGACCACACTACCAAACAGGTATTCAGCTAGAGAACACCGGCAGAGTAGATGAAGCCCGAACGACCTATCACAGAAAGATAAGATTCCGGCGGTGGTTCGTCCACCCGGGGGCATTCCGACGATCAAGTCAGTTATCTCTCAAAGGTAGCAAAAGTGCTTAACTCACTATTCAGAATACAAAAAACGTACTTTAGACCCACGAAGGTGCCTTACTTTTATAACCAGCACTGGCCTGATCCCTGCAGAAGCCTAGCTTCAATGGACTCTGGCCCAATGCTTATCCAGGACTCTCAAATAGATAAAGATAAACTCCCTAAGAGCTTTATCCTTATCCAGGATGAAGTCCTCCCTCATTCTAGGACTCTTGTAACTTATCCGCGCATCTCGGATTCCGATATCTCCGCAGATAATCTCAGCCTAGCCGAGATTACCTCAGCGTCAAGTCAAGGATACGCGACACCTCAACTGGCACTTCGATGCCACCTTGACCACGTGTTGCTATCCAAAAATATGTCCCCACAGGTCTCATATTAGTTTTGTTATAATCTTGCATGTTTTTGTTCCTCACATTTGTTTTTTTTGTTTTGTTTTAGGTTTATGTTAGTTTTGTTGTAATCTTGCATGTTCTATCTTATATTTGTTTTCTTGTTTTAGTTTCATAGTAATTATGTTGTAATCTTGCATGTTCTACTTCATATTTGTTTTCTTGTTTTAAGTTCATGTTAGTTTTGTTGTAAGTTTGCATTTTTTATTTTATTTTATATTTATTTTCTTGTTTTTAATTTAACCGGTAGTGGTTAGTTAAGCCACCTACATATTTCTTGTTTGTTCATTTTCTTAGTTTCGCAATAAGACAGGTTTTGCTAGGCCTAGTTGGCCGGCCAGCCTATTTGGTCGGCCGATTAGCTTCTTTTGGACAAGACAGCGTTGTTTTCCGATGTTAACCAACTTCTGGTGGTTTCCAAGGCACATGAAACTTTTTTTTTCTTTTGTTTATTTTATTTTGAGTGTATTGTGAGGTTTTTATTTTGTTGTAATATTCTCCTCCCCCCCTCTAATTTGGTTTGTAATAATTTATTCAAAGTGTTGTAATAATTTCCCGCCCCACTTCTTTCTATCCCGTTCTTTTACTTGCTTTCCTTATTCGTAAATATGTATCATGTTTATTTTATTTTATTTTTTGTCGTTATATCCCTGCTTTGCATCTATGTTTTATGCATCTTGATTCGGCTAAGTTTGCATTTGTGGATTTAATCAATTCCTATGTGATTATGTGTGCTACCTCATGTTCTTGAGATGATTCACATGTCATATCTTAGAAGCTGAATCTATAGTTGCATCTCATGAGTGAATTGCATTAGGATTTTGTATATAAGATCATGCATGTTTTACTAACTTTGTTTTGTAGCTATTCGAGGGACGTCAGTAAATATGTAAGTTTTTATGCTTTAGTATCCCGTTTGTGTATGTTTTTTTTATTATGTTTAAGCATCCTACCATGTGGCTACTTGCTTACTTAATATAACTGTATAAATGGCAGTGGATGGAGGTTGTGTCGCTTAATTTGGAATAGTGTTAATTTTCATATTTGCAAACTCAATTTATTTTGGTTGTACATCTCCAAAACTCTTTCAAAACTATATGAAATCAAATTATTCCAAAATAAATGACATAGTTTATATTTGTATTCTTCACATAGTAATTTTTAGGATTTATTAAATAATCGAAATATGAACATATAAAATAAATAAAATTTATATCATGGTTTAGTAAAGGCTGATCTTTTGATCAGGTGAGTGGGGATGCTCAATTAATGACCTTCCTCTCTCATATCTAAGGTTCCGAATTGAGACAACTTTGGTTATGACAAATAGTGGCCTTGGCACGAGTCATGGGTTTCCTAATTTTCCAAAAATATTAGGTGGTAACTCTGAGATCTGATGACGCAGTCCATTTCTGGCAAAAGATTTTGCAAAAAAATGAATTTTCTGAAAGTTGCCAAATTTGGACTCTCATCTATGTTTCACATTGCACTAGTGAGACTAGATTAAAGAGACCGAGGGTCTGAACTGTTTAACACGCATGGGTACTCTCCAGGCATGTTACAGTAGGCGACTACGTGTGTCCTAAAGGTGCAACCTAGGCGTGGGATCGTGCGTTTTGGAATAAAGAGAAAGCTATCACCACAATATATCGGACCTTTTGAGATATTAGAGAAGGTGGGTGAAGTGGTATATCGACTAGCTTTACCCCCGCAGTTAGCAGGGATACATAATGTCTTTCATGTATCTATGTTGCAGAAGTACGATCCATCACATATTATCAACTAGGAAGGAATCAATCTCGACAAGGATGTTACCTTTGAAGAAGGACCTGTAGCAATACAAGATAGTCGAGAGAAGAATCTTAGGGCCAAGACGGTTCATCTAGTAAAGGTACTTTGGCGACATCGTGGAATTGAAGGATCAACCTAGGAACGTGAAGATGCGATGTAGACAAACAATCCCTAACTTTTTGAGCCTAATGTGTGATCGTAATTTTGAGACGAAATTAGTTTAAGGGGGATAGGTTGTGAGACCCTAACTTTTTGAAATTTCTCCAAACTTTTATAGTTGAAGAATTTCAATAAGAAATCTTGTTTCTCCATTTCTTGCAAATTAAATCCTAGAAATCATGAACGACTACACGAGCTAACCGAAAAACCCCAATCGACTCTGAGAACTTAGGAAACATTTTAAAACCCTAAATTAATAATTTAGAAACCTTAGAGTGAAAATTTATAATAGAAAAATCATAATTTTTGGTAATCGCTGTTTTAGTCCAGTATCTCGCCTTTTGTTGCGAACCAGTACTACGTGACCCAAATTTGTTTTCCTCTCATTATTTAAATATATATTTTATTTGAAAATTTTAGATTCAGCCATTTTCTTTCTTTATTATTGCATTTTGGCCCCAAAAACCTTAATATTTTAATCAAATAAGGTACAACTATTATTATATTGATTTGTACATAATATCTATTATATTATAATAACAAAAAAAAATTGATTTCCTACATATGTAGAAACAAAAATTAATTTTTTATTTATAATATCTTGAATATTATATTGGTATATCTTTGAATAAACAAAAGGAAATGGCTAGTATTTATTGCTATGTAATTGTGTCTCCCAATTAACAACTAAGTAGGGTTACTTTTTCCTAATCAAGATTAATTAATACAAATCCTAATTGGATTCAATTAGATTACAATCAAATTTGAATAGTTTCCATTGAAAACTAACCAAATCAAACCAACCATTCTCTCTCCTCATTAGCCTATAAATACAAGGCTTTAGCAAATTATATTCCTTACACTTCACACACATAGCAACCGGCTGAAGAGAGAGAGAGAGAGAGAGAGAGAGAGAGCTTGTAAGTTTAAGAGGAAGAGGAAGAGGAAGAGGAAGAGGAAGAAAAAGAAAAAGAAAGAAGGAAAGTAGGAAGAAATCCTAAGCAACTAAGGTAAATTTCATACACCTCTTCTCTCTATGAATCATCATGTTTTTTCCCTTCATAATACATGCTAAAAATGTATTTCATATGATACTAAGAGTTACTACATTTGTTAGATGATGTAGGGTTTGAAAATATAATGTTCTTCTTTTTCCTTGTAATTCTGTCACGACTCAAACCCGCCCCTATGGGTTTAGCACCGTAACCAGCCAGTAATCTGAGATTACCAAAGGCCTGCTTAACAGTAAGACAGAAAAACAGAGTACAGGGGCATGGCGGAAGGCAAAACAGTAAATAAATAATGTCCAATGAGCTACGACAGTCTGTATGCAAAAAGACTTTTCATGCATATATAAATACTCAGTACAGAACAGTACGCATAATATTTACAGTCATTCAGAACAGGGACCAAATCCCTATTAACAGTACAATACAGTGCTATCAGTCTATACAATTATACAAAACAGACACAGAAACAGACAGGGGAAATTAAAACACCCCTAAGCCATAGCTTGACAGGCTCGGAACCTCGCATTGAGGCACAGTGGTTGGCTTGACAAAACTGGAGTTTACCCCGACGCTTCTAGCCACGGTCTGGTGCCTGTACACCTACATATATATATGAGCAGTGAGCTAAAGCCCAGTGAATAACATAATGCGTAAAGAGGTTAAGAATGAATGTCCTTACAGTAATGAAAACAGTTCATTGATTTAGTATATCAGTCATTCAGTCATTCGGTCATATGTGGTACATCCATTAGCATAACAGTACAGTAAACAGTAGGTCTAAAAAGACCGAACAGAACAGTAGGTGTAATAACCCTGACCCTGATTAACGCTAATTGATACTTAATTATGCCTAATAATAATTAAGAGGAAATCTGGGATTAAATCGCATGTGTATTGCATGATTTATGTGTTTCTATCTGTTTGACGTAGAAATACCTGTTCGTGTTTTAAACTTTAAACTGCGAATTGGAAGCCTTATCGACGCCCGACTCCGAAATTGATTAGTGTTTCAGACTAGTTAGACTTTATGTGATTTTATGGTAGGCTTGATTAAAATTCGATTTGGGAATGTTTAAATCAGATTAAATAACGTTTTAATAATGAACCTAGCTTAATTACGAAATTGCCATTGAAGCCCACTGCCTAAGGCAACCTTGGAACTTCATCTTAAAACATTTGTTTTCATCATCTTGTGAGACCCAACGTGGAGAGAATTAGGGAGAGGAGAAAAAACTTGATGTCAACAAGGTTTAGCTTGGAGACTTAAGGAAATTGGAGAAGAACAACAATTTGTGGTGGCACACTTTGAATTCAAGGTTTGAGGTAGGAGATTATCTTTTAATTGTAAGTTTGAGATCACTCCTTGCATGGTTCATGATAAATTGGTGACTAGAGCTAGAAATTGGTTCATAAATGGTGGCTTGGGTAAGATTCATGCATGCATGTTTACAATCTTGCCATTTGAGTTTGTTTTCATCAAAACTTCACATGCATGGTCATATTTTTGCTAAGGTCCTTGAATTCATCAAAAATTCTGGGTTTAATGTTGCTTTGGATCATGTTTTGGAGCATTGAAATTTATTTGAACTCATGCATGTTTGTTTAAACTTTGTTTTGGTGATTTATAGAAATTATGTTCAAATTGACTCACCCTTGGGTAATGATTTTACAAATTGAGCTTTGAAACTTGATATACTATGAGTTTGAAATGTTTTTCCAGAAAATGGGCCCAAGAGGTTGAGTTTTGAGCTATAGAATGCTTAGTTCGAACTTGGAAGGCAAATCTGGAAATTCCAGAATTTGGCTTCCTCGCTCGAGCGACCATTGTTTGTTCAGAGCTCCACTCGAGCGAAGGAATGGTGGCTCGAGCGTAAATTTCAAGCTCTCAGAATCTTGGTGCACGCAGATGCACGCTCGAACGAGGAGCTGTGTCTCACGCTTAAGCAAGCATCGAGCGGAAAAAATCAGCAACCAGTACTTTTTCATCTTTGCAGATCGCTCGAGCGAAGGAGTCCTCGCTCGAGCGAACCCTTTGATTTTGCAGGCTCGCTCGAGCGAAGGAAGGCTCGCTCGAGCGAGACCCCTGTTTTCAGCAATTTGTGAAAAATGTTTTCTAAGGCATTTTTGCATCTCATTCCATCCTAGGCATTCCTAGGCCATGTTTAAGGCTCCATAATAAGGATAAGAGGTAAGGTACACACTTAGGATCATTGATGTGAGTTTTTTACAATTGGATTGCGTGTTTCAAGTGTGTATCCGTGATGTGTTATGTAGGTCGTGTGCCGCATTCTGTTTGACCGTTTGGCTCCGTCTATCTATTTCAACGCCCACTGTGAGTAATAACATTGTAAAGATATGTTCAATTGTACTTACTTTCTGGGTGATAAAATGAGATCTGTTTTCTGAAATGATATGTTATGTACAATGAATGATTGTCCAATTTCTGACATGTATTCATGACATCCTTAGTATCATGTGTTATCTACAGCCGTGACTCGGTATCGAGGTTCTCGTGGAACTTTATGCTTTATGCGTCCTGTTATGTTACGCTTTATGCGTCCTGTTTGTGCCCTGATGCCCGTACCGGAGGCCCGCCATGGGGGCTTAGCTGTCTTATTACCCGGATCCGGAGGTTTCTTCACGGGAACTATGGAGGTTATTCATAACCTTACGTATTGCGCGTCCTGTTCAGTTATGCTAATGGATGTATCACGTAAATGTAACCATGACTTTGGATTTCTGTCTATATATGATCTGATCAAGTATGAATTTGATAAAGCTGAATTATGATTTCGATCTGATCAAGCATGATTTTGATACTATATGAATTGATTTCTGAAATCTGTATGGACTCATTCATTGAAACCCCTTTACTTTGTTTATTATTCACTGGGCTTTCGCTCACAGTTTACTATATATATGTAGGTGAGCCGGCACATGACCAGGGCCAGAGTTGAGGGCCTTCTGTTCCTTTTTGTCAGCCAACTGTTGTGCCTCCCGAGGAGGTTCGGTCGAAGCCTATTGCATGGCTGTTTTGTTTCATGCTAGTCATGTTCATGTTTGTAATGTCGGATCTTGGGAATACGAGTTGTAAATATTTTGTGCATATTGGTGTACTTGACTGGCATGCTTATGTATATAAATAATTTTTATAATCCTCTGTCCCATGTACGTCATCACAGCTCATTGGACCTTGCTTATTTTACAGTATTGCTTCCTCAGCCCCTTAATATTTGTTAATCTGTTAAGAGGCCGTAGGTAATCCTTGGATTACTGGCCGGTTATGGTGCCAAACCTATAGGGGCGGGTTTGGGTCGTGACAGTAGGTCTTGAAAGACCGAACAGTCAATGATGGCCAGCAATCAGTAAACAGTAGTGGTTCCAACGAGGGAACCGACAGAGATCTCTGTAACAGTAACAGTAAACAGTAGTTGCTAAGGATGCCACAATACAGTTCAGAATATAGGACATACATTCATTCAATTAACAGTATCAGTTCAGAAAACAGTACAGTTCGATTGTTCAGAAGATAATCATTTTGAGCATATCTTTACACAGTTGTTACTCACAGAGTTCTGGGCTATAGTAAAGCTAGAGCGCGTCTCCCGTCGCCAACCCTACACAGTTTACAGAACGAACACACACTAAGCTACACAGTTGGGAAAGATAATAACTTAATCCCTAATTGCCTCGGTGTGTTCTACATCGATATCCTCATTAAGATGCCTTAAACTAGGCCTAAGAATGCCTAGAATGAAATGAGGATGCAAAGATGCACTTTTAAAAGCATTTTCAGAAAAACAGAGTCCCGCTCGAGCGTGGATTTCCCCTGCTCGAGCGGACATGCAGACAAAGGTTCCCCGCTCGAGCGTCACCTTACCCGCTTGAGCAGACTGTAAAATATGGCAAAAGTACTGGATGTGCAAAAATCACGCTCGATTGGGCGCTCGACACCCGCTCGAGCATAAGACACAAGGTCCCGCTTGAGCGTCAATTCTTCCGCTCGAGCGGACTTCAAAACAGTACAAAGTACTGGGAGCACGAATTTCCCGCTCGAGCATCACTTTCCCCGCTCGAGCGGGAGTTCAAAATCTGGAATTTCCAGATTCGAACTTCCAAGCTCAAAACAAATTTCAATGTATCAAAATCAATCCTCTTAGGTTAATTTTCCAGAAAACTCTTCAAAACTCATAGTTTAACATGATTCCAAAGCTCAATTGAAAAATCAAAGCCCAAGGGTGTTTAATTTAAACTCAATTTCAAACCAATATCCATGAACATAATTCAAACATGACATGCATGAATCTAAACTATTTCCAAGCTTCAATTTCATGCTCTAAAGAGCCAAATCTTACAAAAACAAGATGAAATCATGGACTTAACGTAATTATGAGCATGCATGTAACATTTTGCCATGAAAACAACTTAAGACTTAACAATCCCAATATGCATGCATGAATTAAGCTATAATTCAACACTATTGAACCAATTCTTGACTTAACTCTTTAAACTACCATGATCCATGCTAGAAGGAACTTAAATACATAATCAAGAGGATGAAATTCATACCTAGGTTCCTCAATTCCAAGTCTAGAGGCTCAATTATGCACTTAAGCTTTCAATTCCTCAAGATTCAAGCCAATTCTCTATGTTGAATTCACTATTCTCACTTTCTCTCTCTCTCTTGGTCGGTTGTAGTGTTCAAAATTGGCTGATGAAATGTTGGCTAAGTGTATAACAAAGCTTCAAGTATAGCTCATGTAGTGGGCCACTCAATGGCATTATGGTGATTAAGTCAAACTATGCAATTTAGCTTATTTTAATCTAATTTAATCATACCATAGCACATTTCAGATAAATACACCATAAAATCACATAAAATCTAATAATTAAAAATATCAATTAATTTCGGATTTGGCCATCGATAAAGCCTTCAATTTGCAATTTAAAGCATAAAACATGAACAGATAGTCAAACAGTCAAACAGATAGAAATGCATTTAAACAGATACAGTCAATCAATCAGTTTCAGATTTCAGTCGGTTAGATCAGTATTTCAATCAGTTCCATTAATTATCATAATCAGTCTCAGTTTAGCAGTATTCGGTAGTTAATCGGTAAACAGTGACGAGGGTTGTTACAGTCTCCCCTCCTTAAAAAGAGTTTAGTCCTCTAAACTCGAATTACCTTCATTCTGGAAGAAAACAGGATTCAGTGGGAATAGTTCAGGATATCTTTTAGCCATGTCATCTTCTCTTTCCCAAGTGGCATACACGCCACCATGGTTTTGCCAGTCAACTTTCACTAACGGGATCTCTTTATTTCTCAACTTCTTGATCCGTCTGTTCACAATCTGTATAGGCCGTTCCTCATAAGTGTTGTCATCACTTAGCACTACACGGGTCGGCTCAATCACATGGAAAGGATCCCGGAGGTAGTCCCTCAACATAGAAATGTGGAAGACGTTATGCATATGCTCCATTTCAGGAGGAAGCGCAACTTGATACGCCACCGGATTAATTTTCTCAATAATCTCATACGGTCCGACATATCTCGGTGCTAACTTGCCTTTGACTCCAAAACGAGTCTGGCCTTTCATCAGTGTCACTTTCACAAAAACGTGATCACCCACTTCATATTCTCTGTCTCGCCTTCTGACATCTGCATAACTTTTCTGTCGGCTCTGCGCAGTTTTCAGTCTCTGTTGTATCAGTTTTACTTTCTCAGTCGCCTCATATACAATCTCGGGCCCAAGCAAATGCCCATCTCCAACTTCTGCCCAGCAAATCGGAGATCTACATTTTCTGCCATACAATGCCTCGAAAGGCGCCATACCAATACTTGAATGATAGCTGTTGTTGTAGCGAATTCAGCTAAGGGCAAATGGCTTTCCCAGTTTCCCTGAAAATCAAGGACACACATTCTCAATAAATCTTCCAGAGTCTGGATGGTCCTTTCTGACTGACCATCTGTCTGAGGATGATAGGCACTACTCAATCTCAATTCAGTACCCAATGCAGTCTGTAAGCTTTGCCAGAATCTCGATGTAAACTTCGAATCCCTGTCAGAAACAATGGACACAGGCACTCCATGCAGTCTAACAATTTCATCAATATAGAGTATAGCCAATTTGTCCGCATTATAAATTGTCTTAACAGGTAAGAAGTGAGCAGATTTAGTCAGTCTATCAACAATAACCCAAATCGAGTCCATACCTTTACTGGAGCGAGGCAATCCCACTATAAATCCATAGTAATATGTTCCCATTTCCACTCCGGTATCGGTAAGGGCTGCAATAAGCCTGCGGGTCGTTGATGTTCAGCTTTAACTTGTTGCAATGAAGACATTTCGATACAAAATCAGCAATTTCTTTCTTCATTCCCGGCCACCAGAAATTCAGTTTCAGGTCTTGGTACATTTTCGTATTCCCCGGATGAATAGAATATTTGAGTTGTGGCCCTCTTGCAGAACTCTTCTTTTCAGTTCAGCATCATTCGGCACACACAGTCTTTCTTGAAATTTCAGTACATTATTTTCAAATTTGAAACCCGGTCTTGGTTTAGACTCCATTTCTTCGATGATCTTCTTCAAGAAGTCATCCAATTGTTGTTTCTCTTTAACTTTTCAATCAGTGCCGGTTAAGCAGAAATAGCAGCTATTGTTCCACCTTATTCTCGCAAAACAATTTCAATTTCAGATTTTTCAAGGTCACAAAGCAATTCTTTCAGCCCGGTGAGCAAACAAGCTAAGTTTCTAATCGATTTCCGACTCAAGGCATCGGCAACGGTGTTGGCTTTTCCCGGATGGTACAAAATCTGTAGATCATAAATTTAATCAGTTCTAGCCATCTCCGCTGTCTCATTTAGTTCTTTCTGTGTGAAGAAATATTTCAGACTCTTGTGGTCGGTATATACTTCACATGTCGCCCCATAAAGATAGTGACGCCAGATTTTCAAGGCAAATACCACTGCGGCAAGTTCCAAGTCATGGGTCGGGTAGTTCTTTTCATGCGGTCTCAGTTGTCGGGAAGCATAGGCAATTACTCTCCCATTCTGCATTAAAACACACCCCAAACCCTTATGAGAAACATCACAAATATAGTATAACCATCCGTACCTGAAGGTAAGGTAAGAATTGGTGCAGTCACGAGTCGAGTTTTCAATTCTTGGAATGCTGATTCCCTTTAGTCAGTCCAGTCAAATGATATCCCCTTCTGAGTTAATTGAGTCAACGGTAAGGTAATTTTGGAGAAATCTTTGACAAATCTTCTGTAATATCCAGCCAAACCCAAAAAGCTTCGGACTTTTGTCACATTTGTTGGTCTAGGCCAGTTTACTACAGCTTCGATTTTCTGTGGATCAACTGAAATTCCATCTTTGCTAACAACATGCCCCAAAAACATAACATGATCAAGCCAAAATTCACATTTAGACAGTTTAGCATAGAGTTTCTGTTCTCTTAGGGTCTGTAGGGCAAGTCTCAGATGATGTTCATGTTCTGCTATACTTTTGGAATAAATCAGAATGCCATCTATGAATACAACAATAAAGTCATCAAGGTATGGTTTAAAGATTCTGTTCATGAGGTCCATAAATGCAGCAGGTGCATTGGTAACTCCGAAAGGCATAACTAAAAATTCGTAATGTCCATACCTCGTTCGAAAAGTAGTTTTATCAATGTCTTCTGGTTTAACTTTCAGCTGATGATATCCGGATCTGAGATCAATCTTAGAGAACACTTGAGCACCCTGTAACTGATCAAATAAGTCATTAATACGAGGCAATGGGTATTTATTTTTCATGGTTACCTTGTTTCGTTTACGGTAGTCAATACACAATCTCAGTGAGCCGTCTTTGTTTTTCACAAACAAGACAGGTGCGCCCCAAGGTGAAGTACTGGGCCTGATGAACTTCTTATCTAACAATTCCTATAATTGCACTTTCAATTCTTTCAACTCAGTCGGGGCCATTCGGTAAGGAGCTTTAGATACCGGCTGGGTACCCGGAATCACATCAACGGTGAATTCAATCTCTCTGTCAATCAAATCCCCTGGCAGATTATCTGGAAAAACATCTGGGAACTCTCTGACTATGGGAATACTATTCACATTAGCATTATCATCAGTAGATACAGTCAATACAGAACACTGATACCCTTTACACCCATTTCTAATAAATTTAACAGCTTTCACAGATGAAATCAAATACGGAGGCGGTACTACTCCAACCCTATTAAACACAAATTCAGGTAAACCCAGTGGACGGAAAACTACTTGTTTCGTTACACAGTCTATGGTGGCATGATATTTCGTTAACCAATCCATCCCCAATATTACATCAAAATGGTCAATGTTCAGTGGCAGTAAGTCAATAAACAAATGTGCATCTCCAACAATAATTTCACAAGCAGGGTACATGTATGCACAAGTTATGGATCCCCCAACGGGTGATGATACCGCTAACAGATAATTCATGGGTTCTAAGGGTCTGTTCAGTTTTCGCGAAAAAGCATGCGATACATAAGAATGTGTAGACCCTGAATCAATCAGTACATATGCATTCTGAGTACAAATAGAGAGAATACCTGACACTATGGTCTCGGTATTTTGGACATCTCCCGGTACTAGGGCGAACACTCGGCCCTGCCTCATAGGCTCTTTCCCGGTAGCTTTGGGATTAGGCTTGGGTAGCGTTGATGCTGCTGTGCTTGGTGCAACTTTACTATGCCCCTGAGGAGTGGAAGGGCAATCTTTGACCATGTGGCCCACCTTGCCACACCTGTAACAAGCACCAGAGATTTATAACAAACTCCCTTGTGATTCTTACCACATTCAGAACAGGGTGGTATGAAACCACTCCCTTGGCTGGGGCTAGTTGTTGACCCCGTATTCTGTTTCTTGTTCAATGGGTATGCTTGCCTTTCTTGAACTTGAAACCTGCCTTTACCACGCCATTCAGACGCTGGTGTTTCAGTTTTCAGTGCCTCGATGTTTGATTCAGCCATCAAAGCTCGGTCAAGAACATTCACATAATTCGGTAATTTTAGAACATTTATTCTGTCGAGTATTGCAACATTAAGGCCGCCTTCAAACTTTCTGGCCTTCTTATAGTCGGTGTCCACCATGTGTGGTGCATATCTAGCAAGCTCGGTGAACTTTGTTTCATATTTAGCAACGGACATTGTGCCCTGTCTCAGCTGTTCAAATTCAGTCACCTTTCTGTCCCTGACACACTGAGGAAAGTACTTTTTAAAGAAGGCTCCTTTGAATTGAGCCCAAGTCATTACAGTGTTGTCATCACGGATAAGCATCCACCACCTTCTAGCCTCTTCTTGTAAGGTGAAGGTAGCTAACAGTACTTTATGTGCCTCCGAGCACGGAAACACTTCAAACAGTTTTTCGGTCTCCAAAACCCAAGCTTCAGCCTTTAACGGTTCAAGACCTCCCTAAAAAGGATGGCGGTTTCATTTTGCTGAACTTCTGGGTAAGAGTAATTATGTCCCCATCATTAACATTGACATTCTGTTTCAACTGCACCGGAAGAGGAGGTGGGGGTTGTTGGTTCTGTGTTGATCTAATCTTTCAGTATTAATTCCACATTCTTTCCAGTCTTGCCATTCTTGCCTCAGAGGATGAGGATTCAGATTCATTTGCAGTTCTTGCATTATCCATTTCATATAGGCAGTTATAACAGTTATCAACATAAGCAGTTGGCATACTCAACAGTTTATCACATTAACATATATTCAGTTATTAACATATATTCAGTCATGTCATAGCCACACACACTTTTCATGCTCATGCGATGCCCTAATTGCTTTTCTAGGACACCCTATAGCTCATTTGGACACGTGTGTGCGGTATAACTCGTGGTAAGTATCGCTCTGATACCACTCTGTCATGACCCAAACCCGCCCCTATGGGTTTAGCATCGTAACCGGCCAGTAATCCGAGATTACCGAAGGCCTGCTTAACAGTAAGACAGAAAAACAGAGTACAGGGGCATGGCGGAAGCCAAAACAGTAAATAAACAATGTCCAATGAGCTGCAACAGTCTGTATGCAAAAAGACTTTCATGCATATAAATACTCAGTACAGAACAGTACGCATAATATTACAGTCATTCAGAACAAGGACCAAATCCCTATTAACAGCTACAGTAAAGTGCTCAGTCTATACAATTATACAAAAACAGACACAAAAACAGATAGGGGAAATTAAAAACACCCCTAAGCCATAGCTTGACAGGCTCGGAACCTCGATGAGGCACACAGTGGTGGCTTGACAAAATTGGAGTTTCCCCAACGCTTCTAGCATGGTCTGGTGCCTGTACACCTACATATATATATGAGCAGTGAGCTAAAGCCCAGTGAATAACATAATGCGTAAAGGGGTTAAGAATGAATGTCTTTACAGTAATGAAAACAGTTCATTATCAGTAATCAGTCATTCAGTCTTCAGTCATATGTGGTACATCCATTAGCATAGTATATAACAGTAAGAAACAGAACAGTAGGTCTTAAAAGACCGAACAGTCAATGATGGCCATCAATCAGTAAACAGTAGTGGTTCCAACAAGGGAACCGACAGAGATCTCTGTAACAGTAACAGTAAACAGTAGTTGCTAAGGATGCCACAATACAGTTCAGAATATAGGACATACATTCATTCAATTAACAGTATCAGTTCAGAAAACAGTAGTTCATTGTTCAGAAGATAATCATTTTGAACATATCTTTACACAGTTGTTACTCACAGAGTTCTGGGCTACAGTAAAGCTAGAGCGCGTCTCCGTCGCCAACCCTACACAGTTTACAGAACGAACACACACTAAGCTACACAGTTGGGAAAGATAATAACTTAATCCCTAATTGCCTGGTGTGTTCTACATCTATATCCTCATTAAGATGCCTTAAACTAGGCCTAAGAATGCCTAGATGAAATGAGGATGCAAAGATGCACTTTAAAAGCATTTTCAAAAAACAGAGTCCCGCTCGAGCGTGGTTCTCGCTCGAGCGGACATGCAGACAAAGGTTCCCGCTCGAGCGTCCTTACCCGCTCGAGCGGACTGTAAAATATGGCAAAAGTACTGGATGTGCAAAAATCACGCTCGATTGGGCGCTCGACACCCGCTCGACACCCGCTCGAGCGTAAGACACAAGGTCCTGCTCGGCGTCAATTCTTCCGCTCGAGTGGACTTCAAAACAGTACAAAGTACTGGGAGCACGAATTTCCCGCTCGAGCGGGAGTTCAAAATCTGGAATTTCCAGATTCGAACTTCCAAGCTCAAAACAAATTTCAATGTATCAAAATCAATCCTTGGGCTAATTTTCTAGAAAACTCTTCAAAACTCATAGTTTAACATGATTCCAAAGCTCAATTGAAAAATCAAAGCCCAAGGGTGTTTAATTTAAACTCAATTTCAAACCAATATCCATGAACATAATTCAAACATGACATGCATGAATCTAAACTATTTCCAAGCTTCAATTTCATGCTCTAAAGAGCCAAATCTTAAAAACAAGATGAAATCATGGACTTAACGTAATTATGAGCATGCATGTAACATTTTGCCATGAAAACAACTTAAGACTTAACAATCCCAACATGCATGCATGAATTAAGCTATAATTCAACACTATTGAACCAATTCTTGACTTAACTCTTTAAACTACCATGATCCATGCTAGAAGGAACTTAAATACACAATCAAGAGGATGAAATTCATACCTAGGTTCCTCAATTCCAAGTCTAGAGGCTCAATTATGCACTTAAGCTTTCAATTCCTCAAGATTCAAGCCAATTCTCTATGTTGAATTCACTATTCTCACTTTCTCTCTCTCTCTTGGTCGGTTGTAGTGTTCAAAATTGGCTGATGAAATGTTGGCTAAGTGTATAACAAGCTAGTGGGCCACTCAATGGCATTATGGTGATTAAGTCAAACTATCAATTTAGCTTAAAGCATTTTAATCTAATAATCAACCAGATCACAGATAAATCACCATAAAATCACATAAAATCTAATAATTATAAAATATCAATTAATTTCGGATTCGGCCGCCAATAAAGCCTTCAATTTGCAGTTTAAAGCATAAAACATGGACAGATAGTCAAACAGTCAAACAGATAGAAATGCATTTAAACAGATACAGTCAATCAATCAGTTTCAGATTTCAGTCGGTTAGATCAGTATTTCAATCAGTTCCATTAATTATCATAATCAGTCTCAGTTTAGCAGTATTTGGTAGTTAATCGATAAACAGTGACGAGGGTTGTTACAAATTCCCAGCAAGTTTTTCTCAAGGTTTTTAATTTTATTTCCATAGCAAACCTTCACGAACTCAAAATCTGTTTTAAAGGGGTATTAATTGACATATATAGAGTATGTGAAAATTTTGGCTAAGACCATGGATGTGTCCTTTTATTTTTCTGAATACTTGGTACAAAGAACCTGTTTAAAACAGAAAACTTTACAAAATTCTAGAAAATTTCAGAAAAATGATCTCACGTTCATTTTTATATTAAAATCTTCCTCTGAAGGTTAGCTTTTAAACAAATTTATTTCAATGCAAATGAATGAGTATTTTAAGAGAAACACCAATTTTTATAATAGTTGTCAAATTTGGAATTGAGTCTGTGTATTTCTTAAATATCTAAAAATTAAAAGGCCACTCTACTTTCGTAAAATGATTCTGAAACTATACTTGATTCTCTACAAATCCTCAAGAAGCCACGTTTCTAAAACCCTTAAAAATATTTTTTCTACATTTATTTTTGAACCGACGCAGTGCTGGAAATCTGAACAGTGTGGTTCTTGTTGTAGTTAATGCTTTTGTGCTATCATTCACATATACTTGAACTCATTATGACATGTTTATTTATAATATATGTTATACTTGCATGCTTGAGTTTCACCTTGAATGTCCTTATTATGCTCTTACTTGTGCTAACCACTAATGTGTAATGAACTTAATGTAAAAAAGGGAAAACTAAATGGGTTGGTAAAGAGGGTTGACGACACACTAGTTATATATGATAAATGATGAGAATGTTAAGTTGATATTAGTAGTGGACTAAAATGAGCAAGTCTTGCCTCAGTGGTTGTTTCAGAACCCTTGAATAGAGTGGTTGTATTCGAATCCTAGGTAGTTTGGTGTAAGGAGAGATTTGGGCAAGACCCATCGTTATCGTCTCTTTTGAGGCCTTGCAGGTGGCGTTACGTGGTATATGACTATTGGTAGGCATCTGGGCTAAGGTCTGCAACAAAGCAGCAAAAGAGCGGGTATATCGAATAATCTGCATCCAATTCTTGGAGTTTGGAGGACGAAATCTCTTTGGGGGATTTATAGGCTTCTAACAACTAACCATATAACGTGTGTTATGAACTTAAATGCCATGACCTGTTTCCTTTGTTTTTTGTAAATGCTGTTGTGTATTGGACTGGGAAAAGAGATGAGATGTGTGTGCGTTTACTGGACATTCAAAGCTCACGACGTATCATGCTAGGTGTCGAAGATGAGCTTATAGCAGGAGACGACGAGCCGAAAACCTTCGAAGACATTTGGCTATCTTAGAAAAGTTAGAAATTTTCCTTTTTGATGTTTTGTAAAGTTCATATGAAATTTTAAATTTTCTTTTGGGATGTAATGTTAATGGAACGAACTTTTGTAATTAAAGATATTTGTAATTATTCTATTATATATACTTATATTTCAACATCAATATAATTCCTTACGTTGTTTATGAGACCTTGTGTCAATGCCTCTTAAGATCTATCGAAAAGGGTAGTGCGCTACCTAAGAAAGCTAGACTTAGAAGGGAGGCTAATTTGACTCCTCTAGTGATTTGAGATCTTACTTAGTTATTGACCATAGAACTCATTAGTGATTTTCCCTTGACTACAACCCTTAGTGTAGATTTGGGACATTACAAGGCATTAGCTCGTCGACCTGTCTAGCTCTCTCAATTGAATCGTATTTTTCTAGGGTTTAAGAATGTTGTTTTAGTCCATAGGATTGGATTGGGTTAACATTTTTCATCATAATATAATGTGTTGGATTTGAAATTTATACTTTCAACTCGACTCAGGCTCGGGCCTATCCGCTATTAAATTAAATAATTAATTATAATACATTAAAAAAATATATTTTTTGTTGGGATGTAGATTTTATCTTTATTGATTTTATTGAAATTCATACTATGTAATGTGTAATTGAATTTATTTAAGGATTTTTTTAAAATTATACACAAATATTTTAATTTATAATGATATTAATATATTTATTTAATAAATAAACGTATGATTGAATTTAATTATGAAATATTTTAATTTTTTCTAATGTATAGCCTAATGGGTAAATTTGAGATTTATAATGATTTTTCAGATTGAACTTGAACAGATGTAGAGACTCGATATTAAAATTGAGCAAAATTTGAACGGGCACAAAAATCTTTGGCTGTGTTTGGTTGTGTTTCCAAACAATGATTCTACACCCATATTCCAATATGATGTTTGGTTGGAATTCTCAAATCACATTTCCACAACTTTGTTGAAAACTCTGTCTGGGGTGCGTTTTTCAATTTTTTTTTTCAAATTTGGCCTAACCGTTGTCCCATGATGTCCTATCGGACGTCCAACCGGTCGTCTGACCGGTTGACTGGAATAGCAGAATTTTTTTTTTCTTTTTTTACAATTGACATATGTTAATTTTTATATATTCGAAAAAAATATTTTTAAAATTTTTCAAAATTTTTATGTGCTTTAATAGAATTTTGATTTGTATGTTTGATTATGAGTTGTAAGTTTTTGTATCAAATATCATATGCTACATCAAAAAATTTTCACTCAATTCAAAACTCTTTTATCAAACAAATTCTTCACACTCAAATTATAATTTCAAAACTTACAAATTTAAAATATAACTAATACTCTCAAATCATATTTACAAAACTCTACCAAACTCACCTTTTATTTTGTAAATTGACCCCAACCAAACATGTCCCGGACCGACATATGCGCACCCCTAATAGAAAACGGGAAAGCGGCGCCGTTTTAAAACCGGCCCGGTTCTGTTTCCCTCCTTCGACCGTTTGCCCATCTAGTTCGATTAGCGCGAATTTCGAATTCAATCAAACCGTACAAAACTATAATCTCCCTCACCCTTCTCTCTTTCTCTCTCTTCCTACTTCGCCTCCCCGCCATTTCTTTCTCCGAAAAAAAGCCCAGCTGTTCTTCCTTCTCAACGCGAACCCTAACTTTCCCAATCAATTTCTCCCCTAATTCGATCAAACTTTCAATGAATCCATCATAAATCATCATCACTGTTAAGAATTTCGCAACCGCGACGTTTCGGTGATCGAAATGAGCAGAGAGAAGGTTGATAATGGGCCTCGGATTCTCTCTGTTGCAGCATTGATCGTGTTTATTGCGTTGAATTTACCGGGGCACGTAAACTCCGTCGGCGGCGACGAAGAGCTGAACCAGCCTACTAATCCTGCCGCGGTTCAACTCTTCACGCAGGTCGTCTACAATCAATTTAACAATCTCAGCAGGTTCCTCAGTCCCGACATCCTCAATCAGCTGAGTTTCTGCATCAAGGACGTGTAAGTCATGTACACATACGATTGTTTTGTTGTATCATTGTATGTATAGACTGATATTGATATGTCTCAACAAGTTGATTTTCTGTTTTAATTGGTCTGCAGCGATGTTGAATGGAATTCAGCTTTCAATTTCTCTGCTAATTTGGATTTTTTGACCGCCTGCATTCAAAAGACAAGAGGTATGGATTGTGAAGGCATTTAAATGTTCAATTTCAGACAATGTGACGTGATGAATGTGCATTAATTTGGATGGGAAACAATTCTTGATTTTTTGTTTTTGTTTTCTTGTGGGTGGTTAGAAACCTGTTTAATGCTTTGATATACATGCATGACACATGTACGAGCTCGTTTAACAAATTTAATTTTCGAAAAGGAGAACTTGAAGTATATTGCTTTGGAAGCATGGAAGAAATATTGGTAAGGCGGGGTAAGCAACCTCAATGTTGAACAAGGTTTTCTGACGTATTTGATTAGTTATTTATTAATTTCGCTGAGACTTTTCACATGGTACATAAATGAAGAGTTAGTGGAAGTAATGAGCATTAGTGACTAGTTAGTTCTACAGAATATGAAGAATTACACATTGACTAGAGAAGAGAAGTTGAAGAGGTATATATGTCTCAATGTTATTGGACTTGGGTATAACTTGTAGGAAATGGATCAAACCTATGGTGCGGGAATGAACGAGTGGAGGAGGTACAAGAATTTTTCCAATGGTAGTGGGCTTGAATCTCCTTAAAGAACAACTTGATCTGATTGTATCTCAATTTCTTCATATTGTTAATAAAATAGTATGTTGTTTTGGGAACTAGCTATTTTAGTTGACTTTTTAATTTTTTACCAAAAGACGTGCAAAAAAGTAGAGAGAAAAGTTGACTTTTTGGTAGTAATTTTTTGACTTTTTGGCTAAATAGCCTATTGCCAAACTTAATTTTTGTATTTTTCACTAACATCATCAACCCACAACTGCCATCACTATGCAATCCATCACTTAGTTCCCTCTCAAAACCATAGTGACTCCAAAATATGGGCCTTCTAGATGCACTACCAGAACCAAACTTTTATACAAGTGCCAGATTATAGTAAAGTTGACAAATGCCAAGCCATCCATACCAAAACAATCATTACTAGAAACCATATAGGAAGAGTTTGATTGGTTCATTGTGATTAATATCAGAAGGGACAATGATTTTCTAAGGGACTTTAGCAAAATATTGGAAAGAAGCAACATTGTCTAAACTTTTTCCTGTATATTAAGTTAGCACTGGTGCCTCTCAAGTAACAAGAAACCCGTTGGGCTGTCTCTCGTGAACTTACTTGGGTTGACCATCATAAGATTGAGAACACCATCTGATAACTACATACCATGGAAATGGTCTATCTTCCCATCTCCTTACTGTTAGATCACCAGTAGTCCCAAAGACGTAAGCTATTAGGAAATAGGCCTAACAATGTATATC
Source organism: Camellia japonica (assembly GCA_030407325.1). Lineage (NCBI taxonomy): Eukaryota > Viridiplantae > Streptophyta > Magnoliopsida > Ericales > Theaceae > Camellia > Camellia japonica. The sequence continues at coordinate 69,600,962 of JAPPVO010000003.1, read as the reverse complement.
AAGCTCTCCAACACACTCCCTCACATGTAACTCCTTGCACGTGAAGGCCCATACAACAATGTATGTCAAGCTCTCCAACAAACTTCCTCATGCATTAACTCCTTGCACATGAAGGCTTAACAATGTATGTCAAGCTCTTCAACATACTCCTTCATGTGCAATTCTGTATTGCACATGGAGATGCAAATATTTATATATATAGAGACTTTTGAATTCAAACGATAGAAGAAAGAATGCAAATAATGCAAATGGAGAGACAGAAACCTAAGGCCTCCCCTAATTGGAGTTTTGATACCATGTTACAAGGTCTTTTTTTTGGGGGGATAAATAATTAAACTTTATTAAAAAAAATCAAGGCGATGCAAAGAATACAAAAATAGCTACCCACGAAGGGCCCAACAGAAAACTAACTAATCAAATCCAAAATCTAGTTGAGCTTGAGGGTGCCCTCACGCTTATATAATGCACATTACTTTTGTAGTTAGACAATGTGAGATTTCACTTTACACCCTCCCTCTCATGTAGCGTGCTCACTTGACACACGTGTAGGCTAGGGACACACCCTACCCATCCCTGGGTACTTCGGCTTTAATACCATGTTATACACTCTTGGGTAGAACTCAAAAGCTAGTTGTTGAGATGAGGGCCCTCTGGCTTATATATTGCACATTACTTTCATATCCAGATGATGTGAGATTTTGCTTCACACCTGCCCTATTCCAATTTTCTTTTTAGGACTGCAAGAAGCAATGTGTAGTGGTGTTTTCACCCTTTTTTTTTTTTTTGGAAAAGGGGGGGGGGTGTTGAAGGTGGTAGTGTCTGGATTGGCAATTGCAACATTACCACCAATGTAAGGTCATGACGAGTTGTAATTTTCCCAAGAAAGGTTTTTTGGTAGGTCTTCATGCAGGTGAACCTTTGAAGCCCAGTGTACAAGGAGGCAAAAAGTTCAAACATGCACCTGTGCGTGTAGAGAGAGAGAGAGCAAGAGAGAAGGAACCATATGGTATTTTAGGTGACAAAGGGTTGTCTACAGTGGCATTCTCTGAATCACTTTGTAGCGCCATTGTTGTTGTAACTACTCGTGGAGGAATTCCAGTGGCCAAGGTTTATGGGTGATGCACTATTGGTGTAAGAACTAATGGAGAACTTCGAATGGCAAGCGCTTGTAAGTAGTGCTACCATTCATTTCCCTAGGATGGGACCATGCACGTGAAGGAGGGTTACGAGTACTCACAGGTTATGGTAAAGCACTGATGAGTTTTTGGGGGTGAGTGTGAAACAGATGTAAGTGCGATTTACCAACTTATTGGGTCTAAGTATATTTTAGAATGTTCTTGTCATCTCAAAGTTGACAGTGGTATCCTCCCACTGATCCCTTGTGGACTTGTAGACATGGTGGGCCTAGTGCCAGTCTGCCAGACCACCTAAAACCTTGCTTTTTGGTTGTACTTTGTTTCTCTTTAATTTTCTCCATATTCCTTAATTTATTCTTTGCATAACATCCTTGGGTGTTCCCCATTGCCAACAAACAGCCTTGTAGAAGCAAAGAATTGGTAGACTAATTAAAGCATGATGACAACATCATATGTGAACCAGTTTTATGCTAGTGAAATTAGTTATTGGCATGGGTTCTACATGTTGAAAGCCATGCACTACACTGGAGGATAGCTAGTTTTCACGGGAAGAAGAGGCTAAACACTGAGGATTGTTAGATTAAATGAGGAACAAATATGAATGGACTGATTGGTGCCCCAACTCAAGTAGCAAGAGCCAAGTTACTATTCCGTTTGGAGTAGAAGTGGAGATCTTGTGGGCAACAGAAACATCAACAAACTACTACTACGTCTGTCAGTAATTGTTTTGATAATGAGCATATTCAAGAACTGGGGCATATTCAAGAAACCAGCTAAGCAATGTTTAATGAACTTCAATGTCTGGACTAATTCATCAACAGTATGATTTCTTTGTTATTTGCTTGTCATTGGCATTCCCTTATTCCAGTTCGCATAAGTTTATAATTTCATTTTCACGTTCTGTGCCCATCTTGAGGAAGATATCCTTTTCTCCTACTTAGCTATTTGGCTGTTGGCCATTCCCAATTGAGAAATGGCTGGCTTATCCTTCTGTTCCTGCGGCAAGGATATGACTCCAACTTGTAGAGAAAATGTTAGCAGTAACTAAACAAAGAAATTCTTCCAAAAGAAAAAAAAGAAAGAAAAAGGGTCTATCAGTTCCCATATTGAATAATCGATGTGATCAGTTTTGTAAACCCATAATCTTTTTGGTCTATTATTAACAGTAAGGTATTATTAAGCTTAATCAATAACCAAAATGGTTTGTTTGATGATGGATCTCATTTGATTGGAATTTGCAAAGCACATGTTGCTTCTCATTTCTTCCCTTGTCCTGACTTTTTACAGTAAGTTGGAACTGAGCCTAGTTGGTCACAATAACTTTTTAACATCAGTGGCATTTCTTTGGTCGATTAACAGGAGATCTTCCACAGCGTTTGTGCACAGCAGCAGAAGTAAAGTTTTTCTTCAGTAGTTTCTTTCAAGGGGGTTCAAAGAAAGAAAACTACTTGAAACCTAATAGGAACTGTAATTTAACCTCATGGGTTCCTGGTTGTGAGCCAGGATGGTCTTGTAGTGTTGGAAAAGGTAAAAAAGTTGACCTCAAAAGTTCAAAGCAGGTGCCTGATAGAACCCTTAATTGCCTGCCTTGTTGTGAGGGTTTCTTCTGCCCTCATGGTATCACCTGCGCGATACGTAAGTATTTACAAACCAAAAACTTTTGTGCTAAATCTTTATATATTTCCTACCTCAGTTATATTGCAGAGTGTCTGGTGATTCTGTATGTATTCTACCTAAGTTATATAACTCTTGTTTCTCATATGAGAATTTCTATTCACTTAAAATGATTTGATTTTAATTCTTACTGTCTATGATGGATTTTGTAAAGTCATCTACCAGCAAGTTATTTTTTAAGAATGCTATAATCATAATGAGTTCTATAACAAATAAACGGTATGTGTTTAAATCTTAATTCTTGTCCTATGATTCTTCATCCAAAATAGGCCTAATAACAATAATTGGCATGATTTTCAATACACAATATTATTTGCAATGTCCTTCAGTTGTATCACCTATATGTTAGGAAAAACTTTTGCTTCACATTATGATAACACATTATGATGTAGGAGCAATAGGACAAAATAAGAGTGTACGAACAGCTGATATGACGAATAGAGAAAGAAAAAAAAATGCAAGAGAGAATGGAGAAGAGAATGAAACATAATAGAGAAAGAGAAAAGGCCAAACCCATACACTCCCCATTTATATACAATAACTTACGAAAGCAAGATCATAATTTTACCTTTCTGACAAATATTGTTTCTCAACACTCAAGTTAGAGCATATATATATATGTTGGGTGACCCTAATAACTCAATGAACCTATGATGTAGCACAGTATGTTGAAGGATCTAAGAAGCTGAAATTAGTAAGTTTTGTTGCAGTTTAAAGCTGTTATTCTTGGGAAAATATTGAGGTTTAAATATGTATTGAAGGAAGTATGGTTAGGGCTTGGCTAAATAGGGAAACAACCAGGATTTTGGAACTGTTTCGGGTGGTGTGAACAGTACCTGTGAACAGTGTTTTTGTACTTTTCATTGTTTCAGGTAATCAGATCAGAGGTTTGGGATGGATAGGTTTAGGTTTAGAGAATAGGAAGTAAAGATAAAAAGTAACAACTCTGGTTTTGGTGTTTTAAGTGCAGAGAATTCAACAAAGAACGAAGGAAAAGAAGAAAGTTCTAAGAATCACTCCTAAATGCCTTAGGCATCCCAAGTGGGTTGTACATCATCCAATGCATGAGTGTCTCTTACATGCCCCTTGTAAACCTTAAAGGGTTGCTGCCACTTATCTCGATCAACTTCTGATGTAGAACAAGTGCAAAGGACACTATCCCACAAGCTGTGAGCCAATATTTAATATATGGAAGCAGCGAAAGTCCTTTGCCAGGGGTGATTTTAATCAGTTTGTAGAGGCTGGAACATTGGTAAAATAAGATGATGTTGAGTTTAATAATGGAAGAGTATAAACAACTTTTGAACTATTTTAGAGTTGTACACAGTGTTAAGCATATGTGTATTAAGGGTAGTTTAGTCATTGGTAGCAATTAGGGTTAGCATAATTGTCTTATATATATATATTTCTTGTAATTCGTTTCCTTTTAATTGAATAATACGGTACTTAGTTCCTAACTAAGTTTTCATGGTATTAGAGCAAGGTTTTGATAGCTAACCTCTCGTTGGTGTTGGTATGAACTGAAGGCAGGTTTATGGTTGCTTCTCTTCGTTTGCCGCTATACACCCTTGCATCGAAGTTGAGTGGGCTTGTCTGTATCTCACGAAGTCGCGATTCACAGTCGCGTTGGTGCCTTGCGAAGTCGAAGTCGAGTGGGCTTGTCTGTGCCTCACGAAGTCGCGATTCATAGTCGCAATTCACAGTCGAAGTCGTTTCTTCCTCACGACTCTCCCTCTCATCTCACAGTCGCGTTTGGTTCTTGTAATTACGACTGATATTGGCTCGTTTGGTTCGAAGGTGTGATACTTAGGTAATCTGCTGCAGCTTCTCTTCTTCTTTGTGTTGCTGTTTCCTTGTGACTTTTTTGTGGTCTTCTCTGTGAAGTTCTTTATATTTTGATATCATGTCTAGTGGAATGTCAGATTCACTTCAAGCCATTAGTGTCACGACCCAAACCCGCCCCCAAAAGTTTGGCGTCGTAACCGCCAGTAATCCTAGATTACCACAGGCCTTCCCATACACAAGCAAAATAATCGGGGCTCGCGGAAGCGAAATAGAACTACAATAGTCCAAAGAGCTGTGTATTTATATGAACAAATATTTACATGCCAAAAATGAGTTAAATTACCCACTAACTTACATCACATGTATCAAAAATCCATGTACAACACAACATATAGGCACCTGCCACAATTACATTACAAAACCAAACTCAATATACGGCCTTCCAGGCCTAGCCCAGCTCGGGGCACCAACTCAGGTAGGCTTTCAAACGGCGGTTCGGTACGGACTCCGCCTAGGCTTGGCTCCCCGACTGCTCACCTATAAAAATACATATATAGGGGGGGGGGTGAGCTAAAGCCCAGCAAGTAACATTAACGTAAAGGGTTAGTGAACGAATTCCACATCTCATATATCTGTAAAATAATCATTCATAAACATATCATCTCGTATCAGAACATACATAATGGCATACTCCATAGAAATAACATATACTGTCTTCCGACAGAGTAATCGGTTCCGGATACCGATTAAACACATACTGCCACAATGAAGTGGATGATAGCGAGATCTCGTAAACTGGTCCACGTAGGACTATCTATGGATGCCATACTAGATTCACAAAACAGGACATTCGTTCATAGAAAACATTATCATTTCAGAAAACATAAACATAACGTAGCATTTTGAAACATACTTTCTAAAAACATAACTTTACAGAAATGTTACTTACAATGGGTTTCCGAAACCGCTTGCACGGTCTTAAAGGTTCGACCTGCGAATATAAAAAGTATAGCATGATCCTTTAACACATAGTGCAACACACACTTATAACTTCATCAACATATCGTAATTAAGCCTTAAAAATGCCCAAAATGTAATGTGGATGCTCAAAATATGCCTTAAAACATTTTCTGAAATTCTCTGAAAATAGGTCCTCGCTCGAGCGCAAAAACCTCCGCTCGAGCGGACTGCAACCGATGAGAAAAATACTGGATGTGCGAAATCTCCGCTCGAGCGGCCAAACCCCCGCTCGAGCGGACAGTGAAAATCTGGGTGGACAAAATCAGTCCATTTTCTGCAAACCGTGGGCTCCATTTTTACCAAAACCAACTTCCAATTTCATGAAAACCAGGCCCAAAACACTAGAAAAACAACTTGATTTTCAACCCTAGTTTACATAGAAACCTTAACTTCCAAATATAAATCCCACCTTTCATGCATAAAAGATTAAGCTTTGATTTAAGTTAAAAAAAAACTATAATTTTAAACATGAATTTCATGAATCATGCACATAAACTCAATTAATTCAAATCCATGAAGTTTCTCCTTCCAATATATGAAAATGAAGCAAGAAAACATGATTCTCAACATAAATTACATGATAGTATGCCATATATACTCATGGATGCATCTTAGATGAAAAATATAACCCATCCTCTCAAAAATACATAATTTCCCCTTCCATAACACTTATTCACCATGAAACATGAAGGAATTAACCTCAATTCAAGAAGTTAGAGAGAATTCCTTACCTTGATCACTTAATTGGAGAGATTTGAGCCTAATCCCCTTTTTCTCTTTTTCTTTCCCTTGATTCTTCTCTTTCCCGTATTCTATCTCTCTCTCCCTCTTTTAGATATTTTCTCTCTTTAGTCTTGAGTCAAAACAAGGGTCAACACATCCTTATTTATATCTTTAGTCATATATGCCTCAAATAACCCATTATGCCCAAAACACTTAAGCCAAACAAGGCCCTTGTACTTACATCATATATAAACACTTGTGCCAAACGGAGCCTAGCGAATCAGACGAAATTCAGTCCCAAATTAAATTGTCCAAATAGTTCCAAAAATTCCCGGTATCACATAGGCATGTTCAATTTCGTTTTCCGAACCCGTTACGGTCGTCAATTTCAGTCCCGAAGTTGTAGTTCCAACATATATATATTTTTTTTAAGTCGAACAGAAAATTCCCAATTAATTCATATTAATGCGTAATTAATTACCGATAATTGTGGCGTACATTTCGAGGTCATTACAATTAGTGTGAAGTTAGTGGGAGATAATTATGTTTATTGGGCCTATGTCATGAAAAATTTTCTTCTGGGTAAAAATGTTTAGGATGTTGCTACTGGTGATTCTCCTATGCCCACTGATGCCAATGTTGAAAAGTTTCAAGATTTGCTCTTTACTTGGCAAGTTACTAACGCCAAGATTATTATTTGGATTAATAATTCTGTAGATCAGCCTATTGGGATTCATTTTGCCAAGTTCACTATTGCGAAACAAATTTGGGATCATCTATCTCAGTTGTATGTTCAATCAAATTTTGCTAAACGGTTTTAGTCAGAACATGAGATTCGTGCTACTCAACAAGGCGATAAGAGTATCTAGGCATTTTATTCTACCATGACTGGTCTGTGGGATCAATTAGCTTTTACTGAGCCTAAGTCATTGAGCACTCATGCGGCATATTGTACTTATCGGGAGGAGCGGCGGCTGGTTCAATTCTTAATGGCCCTTAGGGCTGATTTTGAGGGGCTTTGCGGCACTATTCTGCATCGGAGTCCTCTCCCTTCTGTTGATTCTGTGGTTAATGAGTTATTGGCTGAAGAACTTCGCTTCAAAATAGCTCCTGGCAAAGGATTGCTTCCTTTGCCAACTCAGACAGTTCCAGCCGTTCCTACTAGTCATTTTTCTACTACTCCCAGCAAATCCTATTCTCGTGCTCCTATGGATGAATGCAGCTTTTGTCATCAAAAAGGTCACTAGAAGGCTCAGTGTCCTCGGCTTTTGGGCTGTCCACCATTTGGGCAATCACTGACTTGGAGAAAGAATTCTGATAGGCATTTTGGCCAATCATCCTCTTGGAAAAAGGGACATACAGCTGCCACGACTTCTTCAGTGGATGATTCCTCTCCATCTTTGACTGTTATTGTTGAACAACTGGAGAAACTCCTCTCTACTCATACACCAAATGCCTTAGCTGCCTCCTCACCTCTTGGTTTGTCTTCCTCCCTCTTATCTCCTCCAGGTATATCTTTTTCCATATGGGTTTTTGATTCTGGTGCTACACATCATATGACTCATGATTCCTCCCTCTTATTGTCTATCTTTTCTTCTCTTTCTACTACTACTATTGTTATGGTCGCCAATGGTACTCCTATATTTTAGGCCGGGGTTGGGTCCATTTTGACTGATACTCTCTCTCTTTTGGATGTTTATTGTATTCCTTAGTTAACTTTGAATCTTATTAGTCAACTTTGTCCCATTGGTTATTGTGTTTATTTCTTTGAATCTGGTTGTGTTGTGCAGGATAGGGATGGCAATTTAAACTCCGTCCGACAGGGACCCGACCCCCCGTCCCCGATAAGAGTGGTTTTTTCCCGAAAAATACCCCCGACGGGCCGGGGACGGGGATAGCTTTCACAGCCCCGTCCCCATCTTCGGCCCCGTTTCTCCCCGAAATAAAATTACCATAATACCCTTTATTCATTCATATATATAAGCCCCCCCTTATTAATTCCCCTCTAATCTGTCTCTCTCTCACTCTTTCTCTCTCTCTCTCCTCTCACTCTCCCCTCTGATATGTCTCTCTCTCACTCTCCCCTCTGATCTGTCTCTTTCTTACTCTTTCTTTTCTCACTTTCTCTCTTCTCTCCGTCTCCTCCTCCGATGGCGTAGTCGGCGACGGCGTCGTTGTCTCCTTCTCCGCAGTTGGATCGCCTCTTGCCACCTTCTCCTCCGTCGCCTCTCACCGCCTCCTCCTCCTCCCTCCGCCACGGCAGATCTAAGCAAATCCCGCCACTGCCACTGCCGATTCCCTTTTTCTCATATCTCAGATCAGATCCATATATGTGTGTATATGTGTGTGTGTGTGTCTCTATCCGACTCTGTTTCTTTCGACTTTGTTTTTTTTTTTCTTTTTTGATGATGTTAATGAAAATGTTGTTGTTGATGATTTATTATTGAGAGAGAAAGCTAAAAATCGAGAAAGAGAGAGAGAGAGTTATGGGGATTTTCCGAGGTCGGGGAAACCCGATCCCTATTAGGGGGGGGGGGTGGGGGGAGTGATGGGTTCCCCGCTGGGGATCGAGGGCGAGGATGGGGAGTTTTGCAGCTTTGGGGATCAGGGACGGGGAGGGTGATTCCCAGCCCCGCCTCGGCCCGTTGCCATTCCTAGTGCAGGATCCTCATTCCAAGCAGCTGATTGGGATTGGCCACAGGTTGGGAGGGTTATATGTTTTGGAGACGCTGCACGTTCCTCCTCTTGCTGCATCTTCAGTTGATTTGTTTTCTTTTCGGTTGAGTCCTAAGTCGTTTGTTTTTTATTTATGGCATTCTTGCTTTGGTCATGCGTCTAGTTCTCGTTTACAATATTTAGTTTCTACTGGTGTCTTAGGTTCTTTGAGTAGTCATAATATTTCCGATTGTAGTGGATGCAAACTAGCAAAGTTTACTGCTTTACCATTTAATAAAAGTTTCACTACTTCGTCTAAATCTTTTGATCTTATGCATTCTGATGTGTGGGGTCCTGCACCCATTCCCACTAAAGGGGGTTCCCGATATTATGTTTCTTTTATTGATGATTATACTTGTCACTGTTGGATTTATTTGATGAAGCACCGGTCTGAATTTTACTCTATCTATATTGCTTTTCGTGGCATGATTCAAACCCAATACTCTTCTGTTATTAAATGTTTTCGATGTGATTTAGGTGGGGAATATCATGATAGTGATTTTCTTCACTTATTACAGTCAGATGGTACTCTTCAACAATCTTCCTGTGCTGAAACTCCTGAGCAAAATGGTGTGGCTGAACGCAAGCACCGTCACATCATGGAAACTGCTTGCTCTTTGTTGATTTCTTCTTCTGTTCCTAGCTCATTTTGGGGGGAGGCTCTTCTTACTGTTGTTCATATTATTAACTGCATACCCTCCCATGTGACTTGTGGCATTTCCCCTTTTGAACGTTTACATGGTACTCCTCCTGACTATTTCTCTCTTCGTGTTTTTGGCTATACTTGTTTTGTCCTTCTTCATCGTGCAGCCCGTACTAAGTTGTCTGCTCGTTTTGACATGTGTGTTTCTCTTGGGTATGGTGACGGTCAAAAGGGTTATCGCTGTTATGACCCCACAACTCAATGTCTCTATGTTTCTCGCCATGTTATTTTTCTTGAACATATCCCCTTCTTTTCTATTCCCTTTGCATCTGCTCTTTTCATTAAATCTGATCTTATTTATCTTGATCCTTTTCCTGACGCTATCCCTTTTGATTCTTACGTTCACGATTTGTCTCCTTCTGATATTCCCTCCTCTTCTTCCTCGTCTCCCACTCCTACTGTCCCCCTTCCTATTATTCATACTTATGCTCGTAAGAAACATGTTTTGTCTGCAGGTACACCTCCACTTCCTCATCCTGTTGTCTCTCCATTACCTGCTGCTAATGAGGCTCCTGTTTCTCGGTATCCTCAACGGGTACGTACATGTCCTACTCGTTATGGGTCTTCTAACTCTTGTTATTCTTCTGAATTTTGTACTTTTTTATCCTCCATTCACTCTCTTTCTGAGCCAACCTCCTATAAGGAGGCTATTTTTGACCCTCTTTGGCAACAGGCTATGAATGAGGAACTTTCTGCTTTACATAAGACTGGTACTTGGAATCTTGTTGCTTTGCCTTCTGGTAAACATACTGTTGGTTGTCGATGGGTGTATAAGATTAAAACCAAAGCCGATGGTTCTGTGGAACGCTATAAAACCCGTTTGGTGGCTAAAAGTTTTGCTTAAGAATATGGTTTTGATTATGAGGAGACCTTTGCTCCAGTTGCCAAGATGACCACTGTTCGTACCTTGATTGTCGTTGCTGCTGTGCGTCACTGGCATCTCTCTCAAATGGATGTCAACAATGCCTTTCTCAACGGTGACTTAGCTGAGGAAGTCTTTATGGTCCCTCCTCCTAGGCTTCCTCATGCACCTGGTGAAGTTTGTCGCCTTCACAAAGCTTTATATGGTCTCAAACAAGCTCCTTGGGCTTGGTTTGAGAAATTTTCTACTATTGTTTGTGACTTGGGTTTTCGTACCAGTGATCATGACTCGGCTCTCTTTTTGCGCTCCACTTCTGTAGGGCTCATTATTCTTTTGTTATATGTTGACGACATGGTGATCTTTGGTGGCGATCTTGATGGTATCTCTGCTCTTAAGGCTCGCTTGCATCATCATTTTGAGATGAAAGATCTTGGTTCGCTTCGTTATTTTTTGGGCATTGAGGTGACCTCTTCGCCTTGGGGTTATCTTCTATCTCAGTCCAAGTATGCAGCTAATGTTATTCAGCGGGCAAAGTTGACCGACTCCTGCACTGTTGACACTCCTCTCGAACTTAATGTGCACTATACTTCCACTGACGGTGTCCCTTTGCCTGATCCTACCTTATATCGGATTCTAGTGGGCAGCCTTGTCTATCTTACCATTACTCGGCTTGACATTGCCTATGCTGTTAATATTGTCAGTCAGTTTGTTTCTTCCCCGACTACTGTTCATTGGGCTGCTGTTCTTTGTATTTTGCGCTACCTTCGCGGGTCCTTGCATCAGAGTTTATTGTTCTCTGCTACTTCTTTGGATCTTCATGCTTTTTCTGATGCTGATTGGGCAGGTTATGCTATGGATTGTAAGTCTACCATGGGCTTTTGTGTTTTTCTGGATAGTTCTCTTATTTCTTGGAAGAGCAAAAAGCAAACTGTTATTGCTCAATCTTCTGCTGAGGCTGAGTATCGTGCTATGGCTACTACCACTGCTGAAATTGTCTGGTTGCGTTGGTTGCTTTTCGACTTTGGTGTCTCCGTCCCTAGTCCTACTCCTATGTATTGTGATAATACCAGTGCCATTCAAATTGCTCATAATTCTGTTTTTCATGAGCGGACTAAACATATTGAGATTGACTGCCACTTTGTGTGCCATTACTTACAGCTTCGCACGTTGTCCTTGCCCTTTGTCTCCTCTACTATGCAGCTCGCTGATTTCTTCACCAAGTCTCATACTATCATGCGTTTCCGTTTTCTGCTTGACAAACTCTCGATGCTTCCTGCTGTTACATCATGAGTTTGCAGGGGGGTGTTAAGCATATGTGTATTAAGGGTAGTTTAGTCATTGGTAGCAATTAGGGTTAGCATAGTTATCTTATATATATATTTCTTGTAATTCTTTTCCTTTTAATTGAATAATACAGTACTTAGTTCCTAACTAAGTTTTCAAACAGTGCATTTAGAAAGTAACAAGGGGCTGGTTTGGGTTAATATATGTTTAAATGGTTGAACCAAGAATGGTTTAAGCTTGTAGTTTAGGATTTAAAGGTAAAAGGTGGATTGATTTGGTTACAGGGTTTTAAAGGCTAAAATGCAGAAAGATAGGAAGGGAAAAGAAGCAAGTGAAACTATAGGCATCACATTTATGATTATTGTGGATATCTCCTAGATCACCACGTGTTGTGTTCATGTGGATGGTGACATGTAGTTGACACATCAGCAATACCTCGGATAAGTGTCAAAGGAGGTCTCCTCAAAGTTCAAACTGAACAACATTACAGGACTCGCTAGAATTTCATGCAAATAACACCCTCTCTACCAAAAATGGTCACATTTAAATCCCAACCATGATAATTTCATGCAATTAAGTCTCCTTCAACAATACTCTCCTCATATTAACCACTGTTAGATTTGCATAAAAGAAAGAAAAGAATGAGAGGAAGAAAAGAGAGAGAACTGTTGCTGTGTTTATTTCTTACTACAAAACATATTAGGGTTACACATACTTATAATAAAAGACTAAAGGAACAAATGACATAACTACCCTTACATTAATACTTAACACTCCCCCTTAAGTTGGTGCAAAGATATCTCTCATGCCTAACTTGCAGCAAATGGGATGGAAAACCTTATTACTAAGACCCTTAGTAAAGACATCATCTAATTGATCTTCAGACTTCACAAAAGGCATACATATTAAACCCTTATACAATTTCTCTTTGATGAAATGTTTGTCGATCTCAATATGCTTTGTTCTATCATGCTGAATAGGATTGTGAGCAATACTAATGGCAGCTTTGTTGTCACAGTACAATGTCAATGGTTTATTGCAAACAAACCCAATATCATTCAACAAGGACTGGAGCCACATCAGTTCACATGTACCATGCGTTATAGCCCTGTATTCTACCTCTGCACTAGATCTGGACACCACTGTTTGTTTCTTCCTACACCATGTGACTAAATTCCCCCTAACAAATGCACAGTAATCGGAGGTAGATCGCTTGTTATCGATAGAACCAGCCCAATCAGCATCTGTGAATGCCTCCAACCTCAAGTGAGCATGATTGGAAAATAAAATCCATTTTCTAGGAGCAGATTTAAGATACCTCAAAATGTGATACACAGCATCCAAATGAGGGGCACGAGGCTCATGCATAAATTGACTCACTATCCCAACTGGATAGGCAATACTGGACGAGTGTGGGATAAATATATAAGTATTCCCACAAGTCGCTGGTACCTTTCCTTCTCCACAAGATCACCAACACCGTTACAAAGATAGTGATTAGCCTCAATTGGCAAATCAGCAGGTCGACAGCCTAATATGCCAGTTTCTTCAAGAAGATCTAGAATATACTTCCGCTGAGAAATAAAGATGCCTTTGTCAGATATGGCAACTTCAATTCCAAGAAAGTACCTCAACGAACCAAGGTCTTTGATCTCAAATTCCTTGGCCAACAATATCTTAAGATGTGTCACTTCTTCCTCATCATTCCCTGTCACAACTATGTCATCCACATATACTATAAGCACAATTACCTTATTTGCATAGCGTTTGACAAACAACATGTGATCTGCATTGCTTTGTTTATATCCAAATCTCAACATAGCCTTCAGGAATCTGTCAAACCAAGCTCGAGGAGACTGTTTCAAACCATATAACGCCTTTTTCAACCTACAAACTTTCCTAACTGTAGACTGAAATGAGAATCCTGGTGGTACATCCATATATACCTCCTCCTCCAAATCACCATGGAGAAATGCATTCTTCACATCTAACTACTGTAAAGGCCATCCCAAATTAGCTGCACATGAGAGAATAGCTTGAATGTAATTCATCTTTGCCACAGGAGCAAAGGTTTCTTGGTAATCAATTCCATATATTTGAGTAAACCCCTTGGCCACTAATTGTGCTTTGTACCGTTCAATTGTTCCATCTGCTTTTTGCTTGATGGTGAACATCCGCTTACACCTTACAGGCTTTTTTCCACTAGGAAGAGGAACCAACTCCCAAGTGTTATTATTGCTTAGAGCTTGCATCTCTTCTACCATAGCTACTATCCACTTAGGATCATTGATAGCTTCCTTCCAACCTTGGAGAATACATGCAGAAGACAAAGACAAAACAAAAGCACGATATGTAGAAGACAACGAATCATATGACACAAATTTAGAAATGGGGTGTTGAGTACAAGCCCTAACCCCCTTTCTAAGAGCAATAGGAAGACTCGAATCATTGACAGCAGGACTATCAACTACAGGTAGAGGAATAGACTGAGATCTCGAATCATTGACAACAGGACTATCAATTACAGGTAGAGGAATAAACTGAGATGCATTACTTGGAACTAGCATGAGGGATGTTGATGGGTCTAGTGGCACAAGGGAAGCTTGCTCTTTCGGACGCTGAGAATAAGGGGTTGTTTGGGGTGTTATAAATAAGTGCACTTTTTGACTTTTTGGACTAAAAAGTAGAGGAAAAAAAGATGGTTGTTTGGGATAACTCTTTGACTTTTTACAAAAACATGTGTATTAAAAAATTGTATAAATTAGTGTATAGGAGAAGCTTGGGCAGAGTAGGCAGTACGGTGGACAGAGTAGTGCATAGGAGAAACTTGCCTCCTTTTTGGGCATTGAATTGGACGGTGTTGTTCGGCCCGTGGGGGCCCACCACGGGTCCCGTTTTGTTAATCGGAACCGTTCAATGTTTAGAACTCGTTGAGTACTATATCCTTGTAAAAAATCATATTAATCGGATATCGATAACTATCTGATCGGATTAGTTTTTTGTCAACTGTTAACTATAACACCATTAATTTTTTATACAAAATTGATTTGATCATACAGTTAGCGATATCCGATCAACGTGATTTTTTACACGCATATATTACTCGATGAGTTCTACATATTGAATGGTTTAGATAATCAAAACGGGACCTGTGATGGGCCCCCACGGGCCGAATAGCACCGTCTTGTCTGCTTCTTCGCCTGTTCCTTTGTACAAACGGTGGGTAGCTAAAGTACAACTCACGTGACGTGAGTTGTACTTTTTTTTTGTAAAATTAAATTTATTTATTTTTTTTTGGTGAATAGTGATAACTTTTTAACTTTTTAAGTAACTTTTTGGCCTTTTTGAGGTATGCCAAACCAAAGATCAACCCTTTCCAAATGACCACCAATGTCAGGCTCCACATCAAGAGAACTATTAGGCTCCCTCTCACCACAAATAACAGTCTGCTGACTAGGAAGGAAAAAAGACAACTCGTGTTGATAGGCCATCTCCTCATCCGCAATCTCATCCATAACACTACTACTCTTCTCCTGAAGAGATGGCGGAGGAAAAGGAAAGAAGGACGTAGATTCACGGAAAGTGACATCCACACTAACATACACTTTGCGAGTGTGAGGATCATAGCATTTGTAACCCTTTTGAGTAGCAGAATAACCAATAAAGACACAACGCATAGCCTTAGGGTTGAGTTTCCCACGAGTACGAGGGTGCAAATGAACAAAACAGACACACGCAAACACCCAAGGAGGAAGATAAGAAGTGGGATATGCTACAGGAAGCAGTTGAAGAGGAATCTGAAATTGGAGGACACTGGAAGGCATACTAGTGTTATTAAAGGCGCGCCTAGGCCCAAGTCCCATCCAGGCATAAGGTTTGCGCCTTGTAGCGTTCTAGGCCAGGCGATTTCAATTAGACATGCCTAGGCGTGTGCCTAGGCTCAAGTCCCGTCCAGGCCCAAGGTTTACACCTTGTAGTGTTCCAGGCCAGGCGACGGTGATAAGGCGCCTGACTGGCCCAAGGCTTGAGTCTTGAGGGTTTTTTTTATTGTTCTTTTAATTGGTTTTGTTTAAAATCTAACCATTGATTTAATATGGTGCAACTACAGAAGATCCCTACTCTTATTACAGATGCTAATACATTGGGCATTCAACCCCAAATCAATGATAGAAGAAAAATTGGCCCTAATTCTTACTCTCCAAAAAATACTAAATGTTTAACATTTCATTTTGTTTATGTTGAACTCTAAAGTATTTATTTATATTAAATTATATATATATTTTCCGTACAAGGTGCGCCTCACTTCGGTGAAGCCTGCATCTCGCCTTGCGCCTTGAGCCTAGGCCTCAGGAGACCTTGGCGCTTTGGTGCGCCTATCGCCCTTAATAACACTGAGGCATACGGTTGATAAGGTAAGCAGCGATAAGAACAACATCACCCCAAAATGACTTAGGGACATTCATGGTAAACAAGAGAGAGCGAGTAACTTCAAGAAGATAGCCATTCTTGCGTTCGGCAACCCCATTCTGCTGAGGAGTACCAACACAACTAGTCTGATAAAGGATGCCATGTGTCACGACCCGAACCCGCCCCTATGGGTTAAGGCCATAACCGGCCAGTAATCACGAGATTACCTACGGCCTCAAACCAAATAAGACAAAACTCATCAGAGTAAAGGGGCCAAACGGAAGCAAATTTAAAACTTTGTCCATAGAGCCGTGCTTATATGCACATCATAACAAACCATACATATGTACATTAATAACTCACAACAGAAGTACAGTACCATAAAGTCCTATACAGACAGGATCATTCAAATCTAAGTCAGCCAAACAAAACTATACACAGACGTAAACCAAAGTCCTCGCCAACATGCAAAATAGTATAGAATGGCAAAAGGGCGAGGACGTGTCTCGTGCGTGAGACGCAATGGCTGACTCTTCAAACCTTAGTTGTTCCACACAGACTTCACTGAGGCTGGGTCTGGACCTCTCTTGGCGCACCTACAAACACATGAATGAGCGTGAGCGAAAGCCCAGTGAATAATATCAATAAAAAATATACATTGGAACAATATACATCAATGGCCTTGGGCCCAATTTATATTTCTAACTACTACATACATACATAGACATATGTAACTTAGGTAACTGCAGTTCCAAACACATCATACGGCCTTGGGCCCAATTCATTAGTATCATTCAGGTCAAACTGGCCTTTGGCCCATTCATTCTTTCATTTGTGTCAAAACGGCCTCTGGCCCATTCAGATGACAAACTGGCCTTTGGCCCATTCATTTTTTCATTTGTGTCAAAACGGCCTTTGGCCCATTCAGATGACAAACTGGCCTTTGGCCCATTCATTCGTTCATGTCGAAACGGCCTCCGGCCCATTCATTCATGTCAAAACGGCCTCTGGCCCATTCTTTCATGTCAAAATGGCCTCTGGCCCATCCATTCATGTCAAACTGTTATTCGTGTCAGATTATCATTCGTATCAGATCGTCATTCGTATTAGACTATTATTTGTGTCAGATCATTTGTATCATATCATTATTCGTATCAGACGGCCTTTAACCCAATACATAGCATAACAGATATTTGTCCCCAATTTAGTATAGCAACTTACAAGACTTATATGAAAGGAAGCAATTGGACAAATAACATACTTCAGATATCTTTATTAAGATATTACTCACAGTGATCGGCTGAATGATCTGCCCTGGAGCTCGACCCTACACATACCATGAACACAAAAGGGTCACTAACAATTCAATCCGTTCTAAATTCACATTTTTCCTCTTTAGGCCTCATTCTTATCTCTTTAACTCGATTACAATGCTCAATGCATGCCTAAGAGTACTTAGAAGTGAAAGAGAACGGAAAACGAAACTCGGAATGCCTTTTCAAAATTTCAGAAAACAGGGTCCCCGCTCGAGCGGACCCTTGAGGCCTGCAAAAGTACTGGTTATGTCGAATTTACGCTCGATCGTGCACTCTGGCGCTCGAGAGGAAGGCCTCTCTACATGGCTCCCCGCTCGAGCGTGAACTTTCCCGCTCGAGCGGACATCCATGTCTGCAAAAATACTGGGAGCACAAATTCCCCGCTCGAGCGGACATCAAAATTCTGGGTTTTTCAGAATGTGTTCTTGAGCTTCAACTTGATATTCAAAGGTTCAAAATGCATGTTTTTGGCTCAATCTTCACATATACATATACTAACATGGTATAAATACCAAATTACATCATTTTGAAACTCAATTTCACAATTTAATCACATGCATGTCCCAAATTAACCCAAACTCATCACCAACACAACAAATTCAAACATGCAAAGCTTACACCTCCATGATCTTCACTTGCATGTAAGAGATATTCATTATTCTCAACTAAATTGGTGAAGAAATGATCAAATACATGGATTTCAAACAAGATTCATTATGGATTACACACTTTGTGCTCAATTATGGAAATTCATAGTGATTTCCTACATGCATGCATCTATGGACTTTAAATTCAACAAACACAACTCAATCCATAGTCTAACTCACTAATTAATCTTCGATCCCCAAAAATTACAAATCAAACTCATGAGTCAAAGGGTTGATTACTCACCTAGAAGCTCAATCTCCCCAATGCATGCTTAATTCTTGAGTTCAACCTTCCAATTTTTCAAACTTGAGCCAAACACATAATTTTCCCCCTTGCTCCTTCTCTAGCCGACCCTCTCCCTTTCTTAGAGTTCATAATCAGCCAAAATGAAGATAAAAGGGAGAAATTGAGTGTATAGTGCCTTTATTAAAAGCCCCTTTTGTCATATTATTTTAATATCAAATAATGGGGCACTAATTCACTAATTAAATCAATTTAATCTGATCCGAATCAATTTCTAATTACATTTCACCGTAGGCTCTAAAAATTATGCCAATTACAATGGCGTAATCAATTTCGGTTTCGGTGGCCGATAAGGCCTTCAATTTAAATTCCAAAGCAGGTAATCAAATAGATATTCCTACGGTGAATAGATAGAAATTCAAAACCACATATTTTCACATCATGGCACACAAAATCATATCAAACACATAATCACATTTATAATAAGGACCATTTAGCATAATAAGGGACAGGGTTATCACACCATGCTTCTCTAGCTATGCTCGAAAAACTCCATCAACATACTCAGTCTCATTATCAAGAATTTTGATTTGAGCATTAGAAAGATTGGTCACCATTTTATGAAAAGTTTGGAATTAAGAAAAAACTTCACTCTTAGTTCGAAGCAAGTAAAGCCAAGTCACACAGGAATAACAATCAATAAATGTAACATACCATCGATACCCAGAAGTAGAAACCACAGGGGAAAGGCCCCACACATCGGTATGAATAAGCATAAAAGGAAAAGTACTTCTTTTATTAATTGAAGGATAACAAGTACGTTTATGCTTTGCAAGTTCACAAGCATCACAACCAAAAATACTCCTAGGACAATCACGAATTAAAGAAGGAAAAAGTTTCTCTAAAACACTGAAGGAAGGATGACCCAAATGGCAATGCCACTGATGAAGGAGATAAAGAGGAGAGCCGTAGTGCACTTGAGAGCCTGAGATGGGACGATAGGAGGAACGACACCCAGAAAGTACAGCCCACCTTGTGCTCTACCATTGCCAATCGTTTTCCCCGTAGCCAGTTCTTGAAAGACACAATGAGTAGGAAAAAAGGTCACTGAGCAATTTAGAGAAGTAGGAAGACTATTAACAGAAAGCAGGTTAGTGGAAAAATTAGTACATGAAGCATAGATGAAAGAGAAAGCAAAGATGAACAATGAACCGAACCCTTGCCAGAAACAGAGGATAAAGTGCCATCAGCCACTCGAACCTTGTCTTGGCCGAAACAAAGAGAATAAGAATAGAAAAGACTAGAGGCACTTGTCACGTGGTCGGTGGCACCTGAATCAATTATCCAAGAAGGCGATGAGAATGTACTAAGAGTATTAGCAGGAATACTATGTGGGCAAAATTCAAAGAAGCTGGAGTGGAAAAAGCTATGGTAGAAGGAGAATCAAGTCGAGCCATCAAACGTCTGAGAGTGTAACTCATCCTGGGAAAGAGTGCTAGTCTCAGAAGGACTCGCAGCAATCTCAGACACATGTGCTTAGGGACGAACTGTACGACCATGACCTCGACCTTGAGTAGGGCGACCATTCAGTTTCCAACAATGCTCTCGATCATGTTTGTCTTTCCCACAATAATCACACTTCAAGTGATCTCGATCAACCAGTGTACCCTGACTCCCAGACTGAATTAGACTAGGCCGAGGAGCTCAAGTAGAAGGAGCAACAACTAAAGTAGAATGATCCTGAATACAGGAATGAACCATAGCACTACATCGACTCTCCTCTTGCTGGACGAGGGCATAAGCCTCGCGTAGGGTGGGAAAAGGTGAACGACCTAACACCTAGATGCGAATCTGATCATACTCTAACTTCAAGCCAGCAAGAAAGTCTTACACAC
The DNA here is from genome assembly GCA_030407325.1 of Camellia japonica. Classification (NCBI taxonomy): domain Eukaryota; kingdom Viridiplantae; phylum Streptophyta; class Magnoliopsida; order Ericales; family Theaceae; genus Camellia; species Camellia japonica. The sequence goes on along the minus strand of JAPPVO010000003.1, from coordinate 69,580,551 downwards.
GATTCTTCTCCACGGTTTGCTGAAACAAAGTGGCATCCTGAGAACAAACAGCTTGGAAGCTTTGGTAATACTCTAGTTCTTGCCATAAACTACTCAACTCAACATAGTACACTGCGAGTGATCCATCTTTCTGATCTAAGCTCTGAAGCTTTTTCCTCAACTCATACGCTTGTGCATCATTACCCTGTTGGGAGTACATTTGGGTTGTAGCTGTCCAAATCTTATGAGCAGTATCTAATAAGAGGAAACTCCGACTAATGGTGGGCTGCATAGAGTTGATTAGCCAAGTCATAACAAGAGCATTTTAGAAATCCATCGAGTATGTAGTGAGTCATCACCATTCGGTAGGGGGAAGAGAACCAGTAATGTAGCCAGTCAAACGGTGAGTAGCAATAGCAAGAGTACAAGAGTATGACCAAATCAAATAGTTAGAACCATCCAATTTAACGGGTCTAATTTGAAGAGAGGGATTGTTGTTAAGAGTAATAACACGACGTAGTCCACCCTCATCACTAATTGTATCCTTATCCTTAGTCTCACCCTCAGCCATTGAAGATTAAATTCCCACAATAGAAAAAATAAATACCAGCCCAAAACCAGCAAAAACAAATAGAGGCAAATCCACAAACTCAACTTAGGGACAAAAGTTACCTCTAGAGACAAAAACAGAGTCGAAACATGGGCTGGAGAGGCCAAAAACAATTAGAAATTGAGAGAAACTATGTTGAAACTGAGGAACACCGACAAAAATAGAGTGGAACCTTGCCAAATCATCAAAACTAGGCCTCCCAACCCTAGAACAATTCCAGTCGGCTCCTAAGGTAGAGGTTGGAAGGAAAAAGTCAGCAAAAAACCAGCCCCAACAGGGACTTCAGAAAAATCAATTAGTTTTTCCAAAAAATCAACAAAAATTGGAAAAACACTCAAACACTTATCAAAAAATAAAAATAAAAATCTAAGGTGAAAACCCATCAAATTTCGACCATTAAGGTTTTTTTTTTTTTTTTTTTTCTTCTTTGTACAAGGAAGAACGAGTGAAACAAGGAACAATAGAAGAATCTTTAAGGAGGAAGATAAAGCTCTAATACCATGTTAGATTTGCATAAAAGAAAGAAAAGAATGAGATGAAGAAAAGAGAGAGAACTGCTGCTGTGTTTATTTCTCACTACAAAACATATTTAGGTTACACATACTTACAATAAAAGACTAAAGGAGCAAATGACATAATTACCCTTACACACTAATACTTAACAATCACCAAAAATAATTAATAATGTATGAAATGCATGATGAGGGTCTCACATCCCGCCAATGTAAACCCTACAAAACATGCACAAACTAGGAGTATGCAATGCAGTCAAACCCTTACACATTAAACTAGGCAATTCCCACATAATTTTGAACTATATGGAGCCATTGAAGAAGTGAAGTATAATAAATTGAATTCCTTCAAGCACAAACTATATAAAATGACAATTCAAAAGATTTAAGGCTGCCAGAGACCTTAGATATGAAACTAACCTAAATGCACGCAACTCCTATAAATATAAGCAGTCTAAACAAGTTATGAAAGAATGAAAACATAAAATTCCAACATCTCAGTAAAAATAATCATTTGATACATTTTTGAACAAGTAACAAAAATTTTATTAAGAAAGGCATAAGGGGGATGCAACCCGAAATACAACAAACAAGATATTGTGAAAGGTTGGTGGATTATTCAATTGTTAGTCTAACTAAAAATCAGCACAAATCAGTGAATTCTGTGAAATGAACAAGTCTGTGAATTAGCCTTCTTGTTTGCCAATTTGTGATCTAGAGTGCCCTTAGGTTGCTTAGTTCAGACATAAGGTATGGTTCCACACCATATGTTGAGAGGCAGTTGAGGTATTATATCAACTTACCATCCCAAAGATCATTCATTCTTTCTAAGATTGACAGAATGCCAATTCAAAAATCTAAGCACAGATCTATTACTGGAGGCTCATAGGGCTATGTGCCAGTGAATACAAGTGAATTGTTTGCTTGATCAAGATACAGAATATTATGCATGCTTCAAAGAAAAAAATCCCTTCTTTAATTTTCTTTTTCAACAGTTTAAAAGCTGTACTTCTAGCTTTAACAGCATTCTTTTACTCAACTGGGAAGCATTGTACTGAGAACATCAGATGTTTATATATTTTATAGTTAGTTCATTTTCTTACATTTTGTATCTATCATTCAGTGTTCTCGATGGAGCAGACATTTTATAACTCACTTTTTTTCTTTTGTTTTTTGTTTCCATTTGCTATTTTATCATTGAAGCTTGCCCGCTTGGTTCTTATTGCCCGCTCGCTAAGCTCAATGAAACAACTGGTGTATGTGATCCGTAAGTTTGATTCTTTTTCTAAAATTGTTTCTTTCTTCTATACTTATTTTTGCTTTAGCTTATATTAACACTAATGTTCGGGAAACAAACAAAAAAATCTGCAGCTACCGTTACCAGCTACCTCCTGGGCAGACAAACCATAGTTGTGGTGGAGCAGATATTTGGGCTGATATCGTGAGCAGTAGTGAGGTATTCTGTTCAGCAGGATCATACTGTCCGACTACTGTCAAAAAAATTCCTTGCACTAGTGGGTATTGATTATTATCCCAGAACTTGTAGCACTTGTGCATATAGCTTTATTTCTTGTTAATGCCTGTTTTTGGAAATGGCAGGCAAATATCTCTTTAGATCCTCTTGGTGTGCATTCAAGTTAGGCATAAGTGCTCTCTGGTGTATACTTTCTTTACTAATGATAATGTTTGTTCAATTTTCAGACATTTCTGCAGGACTGGTTCTACATCACAAACAGGTAACTCTCATTTGTTTGCACAAGTGTGTTGTGTGTTGCATTACTAAAAACCCTGTTGTATCATTGCTTAATGGAATTCTATAAACAGATCAAAGGAAATCTATGTAGGCACTTGGAATTGAGTGTTGAAGTTTGATACAGATCAAGGTTTCTAACTTAGACCATAAAAGAATTGTAATATGGGAGATTGTTTACAAAACATTGCTACATATATAGGAGTGCCTTCTTACGGTGAAAAGAAAAAAGGAAAGAAAGATGCTCACCATAAAATTTCAGACATAAACTAGCAGGCTATATTTTGTTACAACTCATTTACATATATTTCCTATTATGGAGTTATCTGTTCTCTCCAATTAAAACAGCGCACATTGAGAAGTTTATTATTTTTGCACCATAACCATTTTAAGAAAGACAGAAGATTTTAATGATAGTCATGCATATGCCATACTTTGGCCAATGAAATTCTGGACCATGCAAATACGTGGCATCAATTGCCTATCTCGCCAACATTTGGGTATTAGGTTTTTGTAATTTCTTTTTGCCTCATACTAGAATTACTAGACATGATATATTTGTGTGTGTGTTGGAAATATGTTGCAAGCATATGTGTTGCCCATTTCTTCCTTCCTATGTAAGAATTTATTATTAGAAGTGTAAGAATTTATTATTTTGGCTAATCATATCTAGAGAAATACTAGCTTCGAGAAGATGATCCAGAATTGGGTCAATCACGTTTATTAGAAGTGGACAATAGAGTGGTTGTACCAGCCAAAACTCATCTAAGTATTGTTGTGACACCCGTTGATGTACTTGATAGTTGGGCTGTACCTCAATAATTTTATGAAGCGTCCATTTTTTTAAGGGTGAACCACAAAATTGATTTTTAAGAACTCCATTCATCAAGCAATACATCACACATTAATAAGTTAATTTGTCAAGACATGGTTCCCAAAAACCTGAACCAAGAGCAACTTTTAAAACCAAAAAAGAATTGAAAGTTTCTTCTAATTTCATAGAAACCTTGGAAAAATAGAACAAGTTTTGTTTTTTAAATTTCCACCTCATCCAAAAATTCAAAATCACTAGTTTATTTTGATTTTGAGTGCTTCTTTTGATTCTTGTGAGGATTGGCACGAACGTTGACGACATGGCACGTGATCAGGTTCGCATCCGCAATACATTTGTTTGCATTTCATACTTATCGAAGTTAATCTCTTTTATCAATTAATACATTTCATTTAATTATTAATAAGTTAACCATGTTGCTTTTCCTTTATGAAAATATTAACCGATGAAAAAAATAAAAGCTACCACCTCAATATGTTTCCTAGATTTTGGATTCGTGTTTATTGTTAAGTTGACATAAGTTGATTACATGCATAGCTATTAGAAATCTTTTCAGCACATAGGGCTATATGGAAATGGAATAAGAAGTCCATTAAATCTGGAGAAATGATGATTTGACATCTAGTTATATGCATAATCGTTATGCAGGAAATTAAAAACTAGATTTCCTTAAGCACCTAAGAAGATTTGTATCTTCATTAGTGGGCGATCTAGTGCACAAGGCTCTCGCTAAAGTGGGGTTTGGGGAGGGCAATATGTATGTAGCCTTCCCCTGTTTTTGGAGAGACTATTTTCATGACTTGAACCATACAACCAAGTACTTTAACAAGCCTTATCGTTGGGCCAAGTGGCCCTGTCATTTGTATCTTCATTAGTGTGTTTTTATATTATGTATGAGTAAAAACTCATATTAATTTTTGAACACATTTGAGACTGGAAGAAACTATTGTGCTTCAAGATACTATATTCAGTTTCACAAACAAAAGTGTGGAACCGAGGGAAAAAAAGGAAAAAGAAAAAGTTGTTTATTTTTTTATGTTCCATGTAGGTAGCTTAATGGTTGTTATTGTCGTCATCATTTTCAATTTTCAACTATTTGAGTACATGAAGGTAATGGAATATTGAGAACACAGTTTTGAAAGACCATAGTCATTACTATTCTCCTCTAGGCCTTTTAGTTTGGTTGAGCATCACAAATCGGTGCATTGCCTTTCTGCTCTCCATTCTTAATTTTGCTATGAAATCTTCTGTCTTTCTTAAAATGGTTAAATGATACTGCTTATCCATTGTAGTCTACATCAATAAGGAACTGCCTGGACAAGATGGAACTACTGCTTATGTACAAGCCCCAAGCAGAACCCGATAGACATTGTGGTGGTTATGTAGCTCTATGTTTGAAACTTCAGTTACATGAGCCTACAACCAGTGTAATAGAAAATGCAAATTTTAACGGTGATAGTGACTATTTCGTGATTTAAGCATCTACGAAGCAATATTTGAACAATTTCTATCCCCTCCTTACCCAATAAAAACTTTCTACTTGTGCAACAAAGTAAATCTACAGGATGTTTTTTGATGAAGAATTTGCAAGTACCAGGGGAAATTTGAAGTGGCAGGAAATAAAAATCCATTCATTTTCATGTTCACTGTTTTCGTGATTATACATCATATATATATATAATATTTAAAGTTTGAAGACTACTAAACTTGCTTAAGCTGGTGGTTCTAAAAGAATGCAACCTTGGGAATGAACTTGCAGGGTGTTTTAGCTTGGCAACTTGTGAAGCACAAACTGAAATTCAGAATATTACTGCATATGGCATCCTGCTTTTTGTAAGTGATCAGCTTACTCTTAAATAATATAAATGAGGCAGATTTGAATGTAGTGTCTTATATATGTGAAATAAAATATTTTATCAATTTTAGTTTTTAATTTTAATTTTACTTTCTATCAGTAACTTAGATTCACTAATGGTCACAATCATGTTCCTGTGCTTTGTCTGGTGGTTCTTTATTTTTATTTATTTAATTTATAAAAAATCAATATTGAAAGTGTGTGCATAAGGACAAGGGCAACATGTTTCATCATGCTAGTGATTCTTTCTATGTTCCAGGGTGCTGCCCCAACTGGGCTACCCCAATCTCCTTTCAAGTGGAAAGGAGGGCCAACAGAAAAAAGAGGTCGAAATGAGGGGTGCTTTAGTTTTCCATGGGCTCCTATTTTAATGAATAGTGATGGATGTGACACTGATTGGCATAAGTTAAAATTTATACCTTCTTTTCTATCAGTAGATAGAAACTTAAATGAAATTTGATTTCAATTCCTTTTAACAGATCAAGTTCACAAGATCACAAATTTTCTGGAATTATTAAACTTTTTTTATTGATTTGAATATTGCATTCTCCTTATTTGGGCTCTGAATATGTTCATGACTTATCTTGCAGACACAGTCTTCAAAAACTTAACCTTTCTTTTTACTATGTAGGCTGGGTTAACACTTATACTTCTCATTATTTACAACTGTTCCGATCAAGTTCTCACTACTAGAGAAAAAAGGCAAGCAAAATCCAGGGAGGCAGCTGCAAGAAGTGCTAGAGAAACTGTACAGGCACGTGAAAGATGGAAATCTGCAAAAGACGTTGCTAGGAAGGGTGCAGTTGGACTGCAGACCCAGTTATCACGGACATTTTCTCGTAAAAAGTCTGTGAGACAACCGGAACCGCTTAAGGGTCTGGGCCAACCTAAACCTGGAACAGATGCATCCTTACCACCAATGCCTCTGAAAGGAAAGAAAAAAGAGCAGAGCAACCTTACAAAGATGATGCATGAGCTTGATGAAGATCCTGACAGTCATGAAGGCTTCAATCTGGAGATTGGAGATAAAAATTTGAAAAAGAACATGCCTAAGGGTAAGCAGTTGCATACTCGCAGCCAAATTTTCAAGTATGCATATGGTCAAATTGAGAAGGAAAAAGCTCTGCAGGAGCAAAACAAGAATTTGACTTTCTCTGGAGTCATTTCAATGGCTTCTGATACTGAAATCAGGAGTAGGCCCACAATTGAGGTTGCTTTCAAGGATTTAACACTTACACTGAAAGGGAAAAACAAGCATCTGTTGAGGTGTGTAACTGGGAAAATTTTGCCTGGCCGTGTTTCTGCTGTCATGGGTCCATCCGGAGCTGGGAAAACAACATTTCTTTCTGCTTTAGCCGGAAAAGCAACTGGTTGCACTATGAGTGGTATGGTTATTATAAATGGGAAGGTAGAATCAATTCTTTCTTACAAGAAAATTATTGGGTTTGTTCCCCAAGATGATGTAGTGCATGGAAACTTGACGGTGGAGGAAAATCTGTGGTTCAGTGCTAGGTGCAGGTATGCCACTTGTAGTTATATAGTGTCGATCGGTTGTAGCTTGATTTTTTCCCTCATTTGTGAACCTTAAAATATTCACCCTAAAAGTTAATTGCCAACCTGTATATCTGTATTTATGTGACTTAACTACCTATTGCTGTTGTTACTCGATATTTCCTCCAGAATCACAACACTGCAGGAACCAAATAGTTATAATTAAATTAGTAAACCAAATTTGTAACCAATGTGACAACTTTATAGTCATTGTTCATTATCTGGCATTCAAAAATAAATCTAGATGTATTACAGGGTTTCACTTCTATTAACTTACATTATGACACCAAGTCTTGAAAACAATAGCAGCAAGGAAAAAGACCGGTAAAATGACAAAACCTATAAGATTTTATCTACAACTAAAATACATTTCCATCATATAGTTCACTTGAGATTTTCAGTTTCAGATTCTTTCCTTCATCTAAAACACAAGTCTTTCACATTGAAAATTATAAGTTCCTGTTTATCTCATGTTAAGTTTTGTATTGTTGTGATCCAAAAAAATATTTGTTTTACTTCACCTGATACAGATTTGAAATCTGGTCTTGATTCTGCTTAAGTTTCATAAGATGAAAATCCATTTTCAGTCATTAGACTCATTACCATGTAACTTCATTGGTTTATGAGTAAAGGTTTTCATTCAAATATATCAAAGTTTTTGTGCAATAATCGTACCCCAAATAACTAGTATGTTCTGTCCTGCTTCGTGCTATTGTTGCCTATGTTTTAGCTTCTTTTTTCATTAGCTGTGATGCAAGTACTTACATAAATGAGTTATATATATATTTTTACTCCACTGCATCTCTGTTTGTAGACTATCAGCTGATCTGCCTAAACCGGAAAAAGTTCTAGTTGTTGAAAGAGTCATTGAATCTTTGGGACTGCAGCCTGTTCGGGATTCCCTGGTCGGGACTGTGGAGAAGCGAGGAATCTCTGGAGGCCAAAGGAAGCGAGTAAATGTTGGGCTGGAAATGGTCATGGAACCTTCTCTATTGATCTTAGATGAACCTACTTCTGGTTTGGACAGTTCTTCTTCACAGTTGTTACTTAGAGCACTTCGTCGTGAAGCTTTAGAAGGAGTAAATATTTGCATGGTGGTTCACCAACCGAGGTAATTCGAAACATTTTAAAAATTGCTTATTTTCATGAAATATCAACCATTTTCCACCCTATTGCTTTGGTATCTTCCTTTGCCTGGATAGGGCTTTGTTGAGCTAAGTCAGTTGTCTTCCTGAATTTCCTCATTTTTTCATTATATGGCTCTGTGCATGCTGTAGGTTTTAAAAAGACACTTGCTGAATTCCAAGTGTTTTCTGGGTGTCTTATATTGGTGCAGTTAGTATGCTATTGACAACTTCTCACTGAGAGTTTATTTGAAGCAAGACCTTTTTCTCTTTTCTTTTCTGGGTTAAAAACAAGGATGAGTTACAGGAACTCTAGGATACTTTTTTTTTTAATTGGCGAAAGTCAGTAACTCCCACACTCTCCTTGCAAGCACTTAAGTCTTGCCTCCCATTCCACTCCTAAGAGTGGAACCCAAGACCTCCCCTTAGGAGAGACTTGGTGGCCAAAGGGCTAGCCACACAAGCTACAATACAATCCCTTGGTTAACTCTAGGATACTTAATGTCATGGTTCTTGGTCGTCTTGGATGTATTTCTGTTACTTTTCAGTGTGCTTCCCTTTGATTTAAAGAACAGCTTGCTATTCCTCTCCCTATAGCTATATAAAGAGAAAATCATGAGGTCCCCTAGTGCTGCTCCCTAATAATCAAGGGTGCAGGAGCAGTAGAATGGGCACAGAACCTAACGTTTTGCTGCAATTTGCATGAAGTAGCTGCCTTTAAACTCAACCCATTTCCTCAATCTGGCTAACACAAGCTTTTACCACCCAGAAGCAACCATAGTGGTATAAACATGTGTCAAAAGTCACCTACTTTTTACCAAAAATTGAAAGAAAATTAAACAAATATGTATTAACTTGCTAGATACACAAAACTATGGTTAATAATTAAGAAGGTAATGGTTTAAGATTGAGTAGAATATATAGTTCTGCAGAAAGGACATTACTCAGTGTTGGCTCCTTAATGGGAGGGGAAGACTTAAAGTTCATGATCACATGCTTGGAAGCCCAAGCTTCTACATTGCACGAAACAATGCCCTCCGCATGCTCTACATAGAGAAGAACTGCTAAGAAGGATTTGATTAGACATTGAGACAGTTTTTCTGAATCCTTAGTTGCTGATTTTTCAAGATGAAATTGATGGATCCCTGTACCCTCTTTCTCGTTGTCATAATGTTTCCATTGCATCCATGGCTTCTTCATATGTTACTCTGATTTATTTGAATTTAATTTCTTAAGGAATCTCAATGATCATGAGAATGAGTTGTCTTCCTTTTTATATATTCTTGATGATGTCTCAAGATGATGTATCCTTAAGACTTGAATCTTTTGATAGAAGAGGTGGATTCTTCATTCCTCAGGCTTATTTTATTGCAAATCCTTTGTTAAGATTATTGACACCCAAAGTGTACATCTTTTGGTTCTTATAAGATGATTTGGATGCCTCTTAAAGTTAAATTTTTTTCATGGACTTGTGCAAGGAGAATGAGGAAACTATTGATAATTTATTTTTGTAATGCCTTGTTTCTGAATTTATAGTACAAATTGTTTCATTTGGTAGAACTGGCTAGTGTCCAAATGTTTATGATTGATTATAGAGAATCTGGATCTAATGAGAAGGCTCGAGTACTTTGAAACTGTGTTCTTTGTGCCATGTGTTGGGTAATTGGGTTGGTAAGGAATGATAGATTTTTTGAAGACAAGGTAGAACAAGATTGAAGGGTTGTGGGATAAGATTTTTTTATCTATCCTCCTTTGGGGCTTTAGTAACTTCTCCATTCAAGGGTGTTCTTTTATTTTTGATTTCTGGGGATTGGCAGGCTTTATGTGATATGTAGTTTTTTTCTTTATGGTGGACTTTTTGTCCTCAATCTATTTGTTTCTCCTTTTCTCTTTTGTTTTAATAAAATTGTAGTTGGTTATAAAAAAAATAAAAGGTGGATCCTTCTAAAGTTATGTTTTTGTCATAGAAAATCTATCTGCAACTCTTGCAGGATAAGATAGTCTAAGATTAAAAAGAATGACCCAGTGCACGAGGCTCCCACTAGGGAGGGGAGGGGGGATATTTGCAACCTTACCCCCATTTCTGGAGAGGAGTGGCTGTTTCTGTACAAGATAGTCTAAGATTAAAGAATAAATTGAAGGTTTTTTTTTTTTTTTGGAATTCATAAATTTCAGTTTGCACCTCATCTTTCTATCACAAATTTCTTGTCCTTGATTCTCTCCTTTCAAGAATTCTAATTTCATCTAAATTTTATCCAGTGCATATTTAAAATTATTTTTTAGTTCATTTTCTTTCTTATTCAGAAAATAGAAGAAAAATCTATTTGACAACTAATTCCATCAAATTTATTAATTGAGTAAAGTCGCAATGAAAAATTAAATTTGGCTACTCTATATATGTATCACTTTGAATCATAAACTCTATACTTTCATTATAAAGTAGCTCGATGGAATACTGGTGAGACAAGTAGATGCTTAGCTTCTTGAAAAATTAGTCCTTTCTTTTAGTACTTAATTCCAAAATATATAAATGCATAGTGTCAACTATCCAATTGTTCCAATAACTGGAAATGTTAGGGCCTAATCTATTTCCTGACCTTTGTCATCTAACTAAAGGTTATGGCTAATTTCTTGCTTCAGCTACTCCTTGTTCAAGATGTTTGATGAGTTGATACTCCTGGCTAAAGGTGGTCTTACTGCATATCATGGACCGGTGAAGAAAGTTGAAGAGTACTTTGCAGGCCTTGGGATCAATGTTCCTGATCGTGTTAATCCTCCAGATCACTTCATTGACATTCTAGAAGGAATTGTAAAACCGAGTACAAGCTCAGGCATAAACTATAAAGAACTTCCCCTTCGATGGATGCTTCATAATGGATACACAGTACCCCCAGATATGCTAACTTCTGCTGGAATGTCAGCATCCTCTGCTGATAATTCAGCTCACGGAACAAATGCTGCTGCCCCAGGGTCCGATGGACAATCTTTTGCTGGAGACCTATGGCAAGATGTGAAGTTTAATGCTGAGTTGAAGAAGGCTCATTTACAACATCAACTTTTAAAGGCACAAGATTTATCCGACCGGAAAACCCCCGGTGTTTTCCAGCAATACAGATATTTCCTCGGGAGGTAATAAGTGATTTCCTTTTTCCCTTTTTACTTGCTTTATCTCAAATTGTCTTCAATTTCACAAATCTTAACTACTCCGTAGACTCTATTTCTTTCTTGCAAGAACCAAATCCATTTATTATCAAAAAGAAGGGTAGAGCCTTATATTCTGTTCCACTTTCATAAACCGTTATTTTTAATTTTTTTTTTTCCTGAAAATATATAAGAATGATGACAAAGAATAGTGTAATGTATGCTATTGTGGATCCATATAGGCATTGCTCATAAGCATGATATGTGTTGAATGTCAGAGGTTGAAGCCATATTTTCTATGAAAGAAATAAAACTAGTTCATAGTTTGTATTATCTCTGATGATTGAAATCTGACCTGTGTTGTTTCTGGTTTTTTTCAGGGTTGGCAAGCAGTGTCTACGAGAATCTAGAATGCAAGCAGTAGATTTTCTGATTTTATTGCTTGCTGGAATCTGCTTAGGAACACTTGCTAAAGTGAGCGATGAAACTTTTGGAGCTCTTGGATACACTTACACAGTCATTGCAATTTGTAAGTTAAAGACCTGAATGTTCTTTGCAGCGCCATGCTCCTACAGCATTTTATTTGCATACTTGAAGTTGTGAGCTCATGATAAGTTGGGATAATTTATGTTTTAGCATTGCCTTTGTCAGTTGTCTATTGTTTTAAATATGATACTGTTGCTCCCGTAAATAAAAATTCAACTAAAGGAATAAAAAAAAAGAAAAGAAAAGAAACTGGTTAATCTAACAATCACTGTTTATTTAATCTTTTAAAGGCTTGTCCTTTTTTCTCATTACTTAGAGGGAAAAAAAAGAAAAGAAAAAAAGAGCTCTTTCTGATATTCCAAAATATTTGTTGCTGGTTTTCAGCTCTCCTCAGTGGAATTGCGGCTTTGAGATCATTTGCTTTGGATAAGTTACACTATTGGAGAGAGAGTGCTTCTGGCATGAGCAGCTTGGCTTACTTTCTCGCAAAGGATACAATTGACCATTTCAATACAATCATAAAGCCTGTTGTCTATCTCTCAATGTTTTACTTCTTCAACAACCCAAGATCGTCCTTCTTTGATAATTACATTGTTTTGGTTTGTCTGGTGTATTGTGTGACTGGTATTGCCTATGCATTTGCCATTTACCTCGAACCTGGTCCAGCGCAACTGGTGCGTTTCTTGAACTTTATATGTGTAGTAGTTGATTAGTTTACTATCTTGGTTGTTTTGTTTTCGGTTTCCTTGTATTCTTTAGCATCTCCTGGATGCTCTTTCTTCAATAAATTTTATTTATCAAAAAAAAAATATATAAATATAGTTCTTCCAGTTATAACTACTTTTGTTTCCTGCAGTGGTCAGTGCTTCTTCCAGTAGTTTTGACTCTCCTTGCAAATCAGAATTACACAGAAGGAATTCTAAAGATAGTAGAAAACATGTGCTATACAAAGTGGGCTTTGGAAGCATTTGTGATAGCAAATGCTGAAAGGTTTGGAATGATTACCCTTTTTCCATGTCCAGTCAATTTATTTATATTGTCGGTTTTATAAATGCGTGGCACAAACATGGGCACATACACACCCTAATAGAACGATCCCATGCCTATGTAGGACCAATACTAGTGAACTAGCTGAAAATCTACTGCATATCAGGACCAATTTAAGTTCCTAATTCAGTGCTATACTTGGCTCAGGATTTGAGAACCACATCTGAACACAACCGGGTCCATGTAGAATTAGCTAGTTGTAAACATCTCTAAAATGACAGACTAATATCAATAATTCTGCCTGCTGTGGTAACCTAATGCTACTAACCTACTCAATTCCTACCGTGTGGCCAAAAAAAAAAGAAAAAAGACTTGAATAAAAAGGAGTGCCATGATCCTAGTGGAAGGTGCCAAAAGGACAAGATGAAAGCCAAGAAAAAAATTGATTGAGGTGTTGAGGACATAATAGCCTTGGACTAAACCCAGGATTTGTCTTTAAATAAAGCTAACGGAGGAAAATGGATCCATAAAGTCAACCTCACATGATTCGAGCAATGGTTTGTAGAGTGGAGGCACATCTTTAGAGAAGCAAATATACTTGTAGACATCTTATATAGATTTCGTGCATCTACAAATAAACAGATCTCGAGTCTTCTTGTTATGAACTCTTTCCTAGCTCTAATCCCATTTTTTTAATGAGTTGTTTAGATGCATTGGCATTTACAAGTGTAAACCACACTGTTGGTTTTAATTAACAAGCAAACGGTAGAAAACAAGACAAAGAACGAAGTTGAAACTATGAGAATTTGCATGTTTCAACCATAGTAGGGCTATAACCATGGGTGAATTCAATCAACAAGCTTCGTTGGAGACAAAAATCTAGGGAACTTTGGCTTAAGGAGGGTAACTTGACAGGCTTTCGGCCAAAGTGTCAACAAAACGGTTAAAGGAGATGGTTGGAAAGTGATTTCTAAATTCCAAAGTGCCGTTGTGGTAGGCAAATTCTTGATATAGTTTTAGTGGCTAAAGAAAGTGTTGACCCTAGATTACAGAGCTTTGTGTTGGGTATTTGTGAATTAGACATTGAAAAAGTTTTAAGATCATTTTAATTAGGAATTTATCACCTCCATGTCGAATCTTAGCTGAGATTTCATACAAGGTTTTTAGGTTCCAATTTACATTAGTAAGTTCCCATGAACTCCAGAACAATCATTTTTATTTTATTTTTTGTACACTTCCTTGATCAATTAAATGTGGAAGATGTCTGTTATTGTTTATGTGCATGGTTAAAAATTCTTCTTTTGTTTTTCGTTTCAGTGTAGTAAAATTCTCACAATAGGATTTCTTGAAATTATTTATTTTCCAGCCTTTGTAATATGTTTACGATGCTTGAGGAAATTGGAATCACAATCAGAACAATCACAAACAATGTATTATTGAAAGCATCATTCTTTCACATCAAAATCTGTAGACCAAGCATAACTTTTGGTTAATGTCTGCATTTTTTTTATATTTTTTTAACAGGTACTCTGGAGTGTGGCTGATAACAAGATGTGGTTCACTAATGAATTACAACTATAAGCTCAATGATTGGTTTCCTTGCATAATTTATCTCATCCTCGGGGGTATAGTTAGCCGTTGTGTAGCCTTCTTTTGTTTGGTAACGTTCCAGAAGAAATAGGTCCAGGTCCGTCATTCTCTTCTTCTTTCCTCTTGTACAAAAATGGAGAAGAATTTTAATCCGGGAGAGACTCATGTTTCAAAGAATTCCTGATAACTTGATGGAAGATGCTTCAAAGCTTTTGGTATCTCTCTCACAGAAATCATTGCATACACAATTTTGTATATGAAAACCAGACTGCGGCTCGAGAAAAGGCAAATTGGGAAAAAGGGAACAGGAACAAATGTGATCCCTAAAATTGTATATGTAGCTCTGTATGTGATCATTTTTAATTTGTTAACATGGTTCCTCTGTTATGAGGTCTTGGGTTTTCCATGATTTTTTCTTTTTCTTTTCCTCTTTTTTTTTTTTTTTTTTTTTTTTTTTTTTAAAGGTTGATTTGGGTAGAGTCTATTATTTAATTTTTGTTTTTTTTTCCCTATCAGATGTGGAAAGTAAAGGAACTCTCTAGCACAGCAAAAGAGATTTTCAAAACTCTTAAGACATCATTCTATAACACTAAAAGTTACAAACATTAACAAATCATGCAGTACTGCAATGAGACATAAAGTACACAATCAATACACCAACTCACCAAGAACAAAATGACGAGTTGCTTTTCTTTTCATTTTCAAGCATATCAATCTGGTGCCAGAATAATAGTTTATAATATAGTGTTTGTTTGTATGAGAAAATTGACTATGATTTGAGAGTCAAAATTTCACTTCATAAGGCTTCACTTAAGTTATCCTAATCTCTCTCTCATACATGCATGCGCGAGTGCACACATGCAGTTCGACAAGAGCTTGGGCCTCTAGCATGCAGGTAGCTTCTCTTTCAAAACTGGTGTCTGTATTCCTGAGTGAAAGACAAGAAAAGAGAAAAGACAACTTCAGTTTTTATGGATTTTCCATATGAATTGGAAGTGGTAACATATTAAGCAAAATGCATAGCCCTATTTGGCTGCGGCTTTTTTAGTCACTTTTTATCCAAAAAACAAAAAAACTAGACTGTTAGGTTATGACTTTTTTAGCTGACAATTGTGAAAGGAAAAAAAAGGGCAAAAGAAAAAAATATATATATATATATATACAACATACCTAAAACTTCTCCAATAACAAAAAATGCTAGCACTTTTTGCATTTGCCAAATGCATCAGCTTTTTTAGCAACTACTTTATTTAAAACTAAAAAGCCAAAAAAGCTATTGCCAAACTCAATCGAAATACATCTAGTTCTAAAACCTTTAAATCGAAGAAGAACCAGGGTGAGTTCATTTGATTTTCATTCCCATCCTTTCGAGATGTAAAAGTAGTATTTAATTTTTTCGCAGGAAACAGAAACAGAGTCATGCTTAATATAATAGCAATTTGGCGAATAAGTAGGTTTTCTAACCTTGTTGATATATCCAGAAAGAGAAGCTTCATCTCCAAACCAAATCCCCCATAAATTTAAGAGCTGGAACACTCCTTATCTCTACATCAACTAGGGGTGCCTGGATTAAAGTCAAACTGGCAAGTTCTCGATCATTCCGGATCATATCAAGTGCTCGCGTCTGATCCTGCAACAACATTTAGATACACGATCACTACTGTAAAGCTTTGGAAGATTGAAAAGTTTCCTCCTCTTAAAAGTCAATTTACACAGAAAGGCAAATGAAGAAAGAAAAAAAACACAAACCACAGGTATCGGTTAAGCTGAGGAGACACTAGCTAGAGTCAAACGCAAGAAGACCAAGTTTATGGCTCACCCCAGAGTTCATCCTTTTCACAAATGGGCTACCTGTGCGGGTTCCATTACCCACCACCACAAATTATGAAACCAGTTTTACAGCAAAGTTCATTAAATGTACAATCAACGGGAGTTTGCTGAGGAGACACTAGCTAGAGTCAAACGCAAGAAGACCAAGTTTATGGCTCACCCCAGAGTTCATCCTCTTAATGGATGGGCTACCCCATGCGGGTTCCATTACCCACCACAAATTATGAAACCAGTTTTACTGCAAAGTTCATTAAATGTACAATCAACGGGAGTTTTACAATGCATTAATGCCTTCAAAATCAAGTCAAAAGTTGCATGAAAAAGGCATTTCTCCCTGTTTTCATCCCTCTCTTTTGCTTAATCTGTCTCCTTGATTTGGACTTACCAAGAATTTAAGTTTTGAGTATATATTTCTATTCAGCTTCACAATCTGTAGGTCTTCAAACCTTTCCATTCAAAACCCTAAAGATATTCTTCTTTGAAGTCACTTGAAAAAAATAAAAATAAAAATAAAGCCTACACATGTGTACAAATGACTAAACCATAATTATTGATGATAATTCGGGAAATACAACACGAGGAAGTTTTGGACAAGGGGAACATCCACATTCCAATCTCCAATATTAAACAGAACAAACAAACTTGACCAATAGGCCAACCAGGAATGATTCAAATAGAAAATTATTTTCACCGTGCATTCTTTAGATCAGATTTAACTGTGCTAGAAGGGAGATGAATCAGTCTCATTGCACATATTGCTAATCATGGAAGTCTAGCAGTTTAAAAAGACATTCTATGAACCATTTAGAATGTTTCAAGAATCACCTTTCTTTTCATCGCACAAAAATTGCAGTCTGATGCAGATTTGGGTAGGACTTGATTAACTATAAGCCTTTGCACTGGAACATTTTCCTTCTTCAAGGATGCACACAATCGTGAAGACTCTTTAACTGCCATAACCTATGTAGAAAATCATACATCTAAAATATGGTCAGTAAAGCAAATTATAGACAAAACCAATTAAAGATCAGACAACAAAACATTTTATGCATGGCGAAATTGCTAAGTGGCACTAACTGGTCCATTAAAATTTCAAGATTTCTAGATGACTACACTATTGTATGAAGTCCAATAAAAAAATAAAAAATTGTGCAAATTATTATATGCAGAGACTATAAGGTTTTTTATTTTACACTTGTCATTTTATGTTTGTGAATATAATATATATATATATATATGTCAGTATGTCTATTTAATCAATTATTAGGCATTTATACATTTATATAGATTTCAACTTATGTTTCCAAACATTTCTATGTATTTTTCAAATTCTTTTATCGATTTCAAAACATTTTTGAAATGTCACCAAAACATTTCCTGTCTCCATACTAATTGAACAACAGAAGAAACAAATTTTGATCCTTAGCTATGTGACTAGGCCTCAAACATGGGTGTTAGCATGAGTCATGGATATGAAGCATCTAACATAAGTGACCACCTAAATGGAGTCCGATATGCCTATGTCTGGATATGTCATGTTGAAAACAGGCAAATTGCTGATCTAGAAGTGCCGTTATTACATCAATATGCTTAATTAACACAAGTAATAATAAAAATAAAATTCAATTGGACTTTGATATGTTTCTATACCATTGAGACCATCATGAACAAAATTTCTGCTATTGAGACAAATGTCAAAACATTTTAGACATTTTTGGATTTACTTACAACTTTGACTTGGTCTGCAGGCTCTGCGAAACTAATGTTAAATCAAATTCATTAAAGAAATCAGCTGACATCACCTTAAGTGAATACATTAAAACATGCACATTACAGCTACTGGAAGAAACATGCTGTACAATTGATGGTTCCAATTTAAGAGTGGTGAATACAAAAGAATGAAGAATGAAGGGGTAATTACGGTTGGGATTGTCACTATAACAAACTCTGTGGTCTCTGAGTCATGAAAAAGTTCTCGTACTTTTGCCATGCTCTCCCTTAGTTGCTCTAGTTTGTCACTCTGCAAAAACAAACACACATTGCTTAGTATTTTAAACCCCCACAAGAGAGCTTTCACAAACAAACTTTATGCTTACAGCATCCAGTCCGAGTTGTGTCTCCTGTTTCCCGAAAACCGATTTAATAGCTGAAGTTGCTGAAGCTATCTTCTTCTTTAGCTGAATTGAGTAATATGAAAAAGGTAAATGAAGCAAATGTAGAAATGAAATGGCAAAAAATCGCCTACAATAAGATAAGAAAGCAACTAATAGGTAGAGAGAGAAAATGGAGCTTTGCTTGGGTGCCACAAATGACATGCCGTTGAGTAATTAATAGGTAAATTTAAGTTAACAATGTTTTGCTTTTATAGTTCAGATAAAACCCAGTGATATTCTTTACTGAGTAAATAACTTGACACATATCACAGGCTTGGGTAGTTTCCATGACACATCCAAGTTCATACCTTCATCATCTTGCCTATAGATGCATCCATGAAGTCTGGCAAGGACAAAAGGCGAAGTGTATGGCCCTATAAAAACAACTTATAAATGAACAGACAACTATAAACCAAGTTTAATTTTAAATTCATAAAACTTTACTAACCGTTGGTGCTGTATCCAAAACAATCCGAGTGAACATACTATATTCTTGTGATTCAAGAAATTGCATAACCTGTAAACCAGCTTCTGTCATTACAGATGACAGAATAATGCAATATGAAACCTTTCACTACCATCTTTACACCAAAAAAACCTATTATTGACAATACATGCCTTGGAAATTGCAATAGCTTCGTCCAGACCAGGTGGAGGAGTGTCCAACAGCTCGTCCAATTTCAATTCTCCTAACTATGACAGTTTTATAAGGGGGAAAGAGTCAATACAGTGGAGTACATGTCAAAAGTCAAACCATCTCTCCAAGTTAAAGCAGATATATAGAGAAAAGGATAAAATTGAACCAAAGCAGATCCCAACTGGGTTCGAAATGCTAGTTCTGCTGCATGATCAATTACATGAGCATTACATTTTTTTTCCCCTTCAAGAAACCCGTAGTGAAGTCCACATTACCAATCACAAATTTTTATAATTACATTTCTCATGCTTATCCTTATCGGTGTCATCACTTAAACTGGCTAAACTGAAAAGCGGAGAATTCAATTAAAACATTCTGCCTGATAATGTAACTACGTGAGGTTGGGAATAAATTTTAGCTGGTGCATGTGGAAGGCTCTAACCAAGAATGAGATAGTGTCCCACACCCATGTGAGACATTTAGTAAAAATTTTGGTAGAATTTTTGAGGTCTCTAGTATTACTCTAATAAAATCGACAACTTCCGTACCCCAGGTCAAGCAAAGTTAATGTGGACAAGGCAATACCTAATAAAATAAGAAATGTTCAGACCTGCTCAGCAAGCATTCCAAGGCCCATGCTATCCATCAGATCTCTGACTCCACTGCCACTATGCTTTTGACCAGCAGTACGGAATTCTTCCCTAGCTTTGTCAGGGTTTATCTGCCACAGTTTCACAGTCAGTCCACCAATTAATTACACACATCAAACAGCTCATAGATGAAATAGCAGACTTATTATGAGTAAATATCATTTGGGTGCGCATCATCGCTTAATTAACTACCTCAAGTGCATAAAGAGGAGAATCCAATCCTTGAACTGGAACAAGCGTCCCTCCAGCCAAATCCTTAATACAATGTGTAAATGCAAATTGTAGTAAGTCATAGACACACTTTTGTAAAAGAACTAATAACTTCTTACGGGACAAATGAAAATATGTAGAGCAATTTTCACTTTTCAATCCAAAAATTTATGTAGCAGCACATTTAAAAACCTGATCAAAAGAATCACTTAATGAATGAGTAGGGTCAGTGGAAACCACAATTGTAGGGTGACCATGATTTGCAAATTTTACAGCAAGGGATGCAGCACAGCTTGTTTTCCCAACACCTCCCTTCCCGCCCAATAAGTAATACTTTCGCTGGGTCCCAGAAACCATCTCATCAAACCCAGCAACAGCTTCAGCAGGAGTAGCTACTGATCTCACTTCAAGAAAAAAAAAATGCAGTTGAGTATCATCGAAACTACTTTTTCGGTCTTGGAAAAATGTTGTTAAATGTTACTTGTTGGAAAATGGCTTTGCAAATATTTTATTTTTTGCTAACTTTGAGCATTAATTAAGGTAGGATCCAAGCGTTATTTTTGACGTTTCAAAATGGGTTCATATTTAATGCCGCGTAATGAATAACATCGTGTATTTGGTTGCTCAAAATTATTTCCGGATGAATGAGAATTCAATGCACATTTTCGGATTCGTGAACATGGAAGTTGAAGAGACAACGTGGGTTTACTTATTAAATGGCTTGTTCCACGTTGAAACAAAGAGAGAGTTTATATGAGTATATAAACTCTAGCTTGCCATACTTGGGATGGGCCCCAAGGGGCACTCCAAGTTTTGTAAGGAGGGGAGTTATGGACAAAGTGGGCTTGGCCCAAAACCACCACACGCGCCGCCGCCGCCCGATCGGCCAGGCACTGGTGCGTGGCGTGGGTCGGGTTCTAGCTTTATTTTTTGGACAAAATTCGTTTGAATTTTTTCAAATTCTTGCAACCAAATTTTGAAATCCTTACAGAAATAATTCAAATTTTGCGCCAAAATTTCAAATTCAAATTTTTTGCCTCCTTTCTGAACCGTTACCGTTCTGGTTGTGACTTTCCGGCCATGGCTAAGCAGCCACCAAGGCCTACATGAACAAGTGCATGGTTGGTTATAAATAGCCTGCCATTCCAACAATTCAAGCATCAATTTTTTTCCAAACATCTCTTCCTTCTTCTTTTCATCTTCTTGTGCTCCTGCATTTGTCTAACATTTAGTTTATAGGAAGAGAAAGAGACTTGCAGCATTGTTTGGTTCGCCAAACTTGATTTTGTAGTGCTACAAATCAAGTAATAGTTGTTACATCCTGAGAAGTAGACGCCAGTAAATCTTGAAGCAGCAAGGATGAAATCTACTTTAAGGAGATTGTGTCCAACACAAGCCTCGACTTAAAGTTTCTGTAAGCGATCAATTCAAAATTTAATTTATTGAATTATTTAACTTTTTTTTTTTTTGTTTATTTTATTTATACATTTAAATTACACACACAACCACTAGGGAATAAAAATCTTAAAGTAGATTTCTATTTTTTTTATTTGTGTGTTATGCAGATGAATAGTTTGTTTCGGGAAATTAAATAGTAGTCATATACTGTTTAATTTCTTAAATAATAGTAATATACTATTTAATGATTTTTTTGATAACATAATAGTAATATACTGTTTATCATTAGAATTTTGTTACAAAATATTTTTATCTATTTTGTGTGTAAAATATATTTTGTGTAAATTTGTGATTGTTGCATTATTATTTTGTCAGAAATATGACTACTGAAACAAATAGTACTGAGACTGTTCTCACTCTGACCCCCACACCCGTTATGCCAGTAATGACTCCAGCGATACCGGTAAATCATGGGGAGAAGTCAGAAAAATTCAATGGAATTGATTTTAAAAGGTAGCAACAAAAGATGATGTTTTATCTTACTGTATTGAATTTGGCTCGCTTCACTCATGAAAAAGCTTCGGCATTGAAAGAGAATAAACTAATCGGCAAGTGGTTGCCGCAGTCGATGCATGGAAGCATGGTGATTTTCTGTGTCGGAATTATATACTCAATGGGTTGGACAATACACTATACAAGAAACAAAAATAAATAGAAATATAGTTCCAATAAAGGGAACCCAAGGACCATATTCTTCCCCAATTTGGGTTTTACTCACATCTCGAATGAATGTATATAGTGTCAAAAGCACCGCAAAAGAGCCGTGGGAATTTATAAGACAGAGGATGCTGATACAAAGAAATTCGTTGTCGGCCGTTTTTTGGATTATAAAATGATGGATTCCAAGACAGTTATCAGCTAAGTTCAAGATCTCCAATTAATTCTCCATGATATACATGCAGAAGGGATGATTCTCAGTGAATCTTTCCAAGTAACGGTGATCATTGAAAAATTACCGCCATCCTGGAAAGAATTCAAGAATTATTTGAAGCATAAGCGTAAGGAGATGAAATTGGAGGAACTGATAGTGCGGCTCAGAATTGAGGAGAATCGTGGTATCGACAAGAAGTCAGAAAACCATATCATGCAGACTAAAGCAAATGTTGTGGAACAAGGACATGGGTCAAAATCCAATGACAATGATCCCAAACAATGATCCACTAGTAAGATCAACAAGAGGTTTAAAGGCAAGTGTTTTGTGTGCGGCAAAGATGGACATCGTGCTAAGGATTGTTACGTTCGCAAGGATGGAGGGAGTTCAAGCAAAAAGCCATCACAAGCCAACATAGCTGAGGATTTTTATCTTTTCGATGGAGTGGCAGACATCAATCTTACTGCAGTAGTCTTTGAGGCTAATTTGGTGGGCAATCCCAAGGAGTGGTGGGGTGGATACTAGAGCAATCCGCCATATCTGTGCAGATAAGATGTTCACAACCTACAAAGTGGTGGAAAATGAAGAACAACTTTTTATGGGAAACTCCTCCATATCAACTGTAGAAGGACAAGGAAAGATTGTGTTGAAAATGACCTCGGGGAAAGAGCTCACTCTTAACAATGTACTCCATGTGTCGAAGATTCGCAAGAATTTGATTTCCGAGTCATTGTTAATCAAGAATGGGTTTAGATTAGTCTTTGAATCTGACAAGGTTGTACTCTCCAAGAGTGGAATGTATGTGAGGTGAGGTTACATGAGTGATGGGCTTTTTAAGCTCAATGTACTTACTGTTGTACCCAATTTGGCTATTAATAATAAAAACACATCTTCTGTTTATATTGCTAATTCTTCTTTTTTATGGCATAGTAGATTAGGACATGTAAATTTTAATTCTTTGAGTAGACTTGTTTCTTTAGAATGTTTACCAAACTTAGAGTTTGATTCTAATCATAAATGTGAGATTTGTGTTGAGGCAAAACTCACTAAGGCATCATTTAATAAAATAAAAAGAAGTATTGAACCTCTAAGTTTAATTCACACAAATATCTGTGATTTAAAATTTGTTCACATTAGAAGAGGTAAAAAGTATTTTATTACTTTTATTGATTATTACACTCGATATTGCTATGCTTACTTATTGAGAAGTAAAGATAAAACCTTAGAAGCTTTTAAGCAATATAAGCTTGAGGTTGAAAATCAACTTGGCAAAACTATTAAGGTAGTGAGGAGTAACAGAGGTGGTGAGTATGATGCACAATTTGAGGAATTTTGTTCTAAACATGATGTTATTCACCAAATCATTGCACCCTATTCTCCTAAGTCTAATGGAATTGCTGAGAGAAAGAATTGAACTTTTAAAGAGATGATGAACGCCAGGATTACCTCAGAACTTGTGGGGGGAGGCGATTTTGTCTGCTAACTTTATTCTTAATAGGGTATCCCATAAGAAAATCAATCAAACACTTTATGAAGTATGGAAAGGTTGACGACCTACCTACAATTACCTCAAAGTGTGGGGGTGTTTGGCCAATGTGGCAGTCCCTAGTCCCAAAACGATTAAGATAGGACCAAAAACCGTTGATTGTGTGTTCATTGGTTATGCAAATAATAATAGTGCATACAGATTCTTAGTTCATAGATCTGAAAATCCTGATATGCATGTAAATACTATTATTGAGTCAAGAAATGCATCGTTTTTCGAACACATTTTTCCTTGCAAGGAAACTCAAGAGATAAGTTCAAATAAAAGAATTTTTTATACTGCTATGGGTAGTAGTGAAGACCAAAATGATAATGAAGAATATGAACCTAGACGTAGCAAGCGGGCCAGGATCTCTAAATCATTTAGTCCAGATTTTCTGACATACCTGCTAAAAAATGAGTCTTAAAACTTCAAGAAAGTAATATTAGGTTCTAAAGCTCCATTATGGAAAGAGGCTGTGAATAGTGAAATTGAATCTATTTTGCAAAATCATACTTGGGAACTAGTGGATCTTCCACCGGGATGTAAACCTCTTATGTCTTAGATACCTAAATACCCTAATTATCGCATTCCAGTGATTTGACCCTAGATTGCTTGTGTACCTACTCAATTTGCTCACAACATAGGTTATATCCGGCCTAGTGCAATTCATTAAGTACATCAAGCTTCCGATTATCCGAGAGTACTCTAATTTTGATATGCCTACACCTGTATTCTTTGACAAATGAAGACTAATGTCAACAGGTATTTTAGTAGGATGGTCGTCATGCTTTTCAAATTTCTCCAGAATTTTCTCAACATAATGAGACTGAGATAAAGCATATCTTTCAGATGTTCTAGTAATTTTTATTCCTAGAATTACATCTGCTATTCCCAGATCTTTCATGTTAAACCTTTTGTTCAACATTTTCTTTGTAGATTTAATCATGTCATTATTGCTTCTAATAATGAGTATGTCATCTACATAAAGACAAATTATGATATAGCCTTTGTCTATGCTTTTAACATAGACGCATTTGTCACATTCGTTTATCTTAAAACCATCCGAAAGTATAGCATGATCAAACTTTTCATGCCATTGTTTTGGAGCTTGTTTTAATCCATAAAGGGATTTGACAAGTTTACAAACCTTTTTTTCTTGGCCGGGAATTTGAAACCCTTCCGGTTGTTCCATATAGATTTCATCATCTAACTCGCCATTTAAAACTCTGTTATCAGAATCTTACGATTCGCGATTCGATTCGCAAATTTTACAAAATCGATACGAATCTATGGGTGAATCTATTTTGGAAGTGAATCTCTAGTGAATCGCACGATTCACAATCGATTCATGATTCGATTCACTTTTTACGATTCATGCAATTTTTGAAATTGTTGTGTACGACATATTTTCGACTCTTTTTTTCTCCATCTTTTTAGTGAAAATGGCATAATACAACTTTTATAGCGTTTAAATACCAAAATAACCAACATATATACATGATTATTGTTATTTTAGTGATCATGGAGTTTTTAATAGGATCCAATCAGACCCAACATATTTTAACTTTTCTTCTCATTTTTTTTCCTTTTAAAAAATCATAATATATCTTCTAAAGATGTTTAAGATTAAAGTTACACTTGAATTATTCTATTACTATTTTATTAAATGAATATTGCATGTGTGAGATCAGTTATACTTTTTTAAAATGTTTTAGGTTTTAAAATAAAAGATTCTAAATAATTTGTTCTTATTATTTGCTCACTGTTACTTAGAAAAGTATATATGCTTTGTCCAATATCAACATTTTCGTTAATTATTATTATTTTGGAAATTGATAGTTTGTCTATTTGATTACTATCTTTATTAAGAATGGTTGATAAGAAATATCTAAAAAAGAAAAAAGGCAAGATGGTGAATTACATCTTTATTAAGAATGGTTGATAAGAAATATCTAAAAAAGAAAAGGTAATTTGGTGATCTTCTATAGGAACCTTTGTTAACTTCTTACCTATTAAACTACGTGATTATTATTCAAAAATACATTTTTATTGATTTAAGTCTAAATATTTTATATTCATAAGATATATTTAACATCTAAATGTGTAGATATATGTTTTAAGTAATTTAGAAAAAGTGACCGAATCTTTACGATTCGCGATTCGATTCGATTCGCGATTCGGTACAAGACCATTTCGATTCACGATACGATCCCGATTTGACAACTATGATTTAAAAAGGTTATTTTAATATTCATTTGATGTATCTCCAGATTATACAATGTTGTAATCGTTATTAGCATGTGAACAAATGTTATTCTTGTCACTAGTGAATAGGTATTAAAATAATCAAGTCATTCCTTCTGCCTGTATCCCTTAACAACAAGCATCGCCTTGTATTTATCTATTGAACTATCTACTTTTATTTTTCTCTTGAATATCCACTTATATCCAAGAGCATAGTTGTCAAATCGGGATTCGTATCGTGAATCGAAATGGTCTTGTACCGAATCGCGAATCGAATCGAATCGCGAATCGTAAAATTCGGTCACTTTTTCTAAATTACTTAAAACATATATCTACACATTTAGATGTTAAATATATCTTATGAATATAATATTTAGACTTAAATCAATAAAAATGTTATTTTGAATAATAATCACGTAGTTTAATAGGTAAGAAGTTAACAAAGGTTCCTATAGAAGATCACCATATTACCTTTTTTCTTTTTTAGATATTTCTTATCAACCATTCTTAATAAAGATGTAATATCACCATCTTGCCTTTTTTCTTTTTTAGATATTTCTTATCAACCATTCTTAATAAAGATAATAATCAAATAGACAAACTATCAATTTCCAAAATAATAATAATTAACGAAAATGTTGATATTTGGACAATAAGCATATATACTTTTCTAAGTAACAGTGAGCAAATAATAAGAACAAATTATTTAGAATCTTTTATTTTAAAACCTAAAACATTTTAAAAAGTATAACTGATCTCACACATGCAATATTCAATTTAATAAAATAGTAATAGATAATTCATAGTGTAACTTTAATCTTAAACATCTTTAGAAGATATATTATGATTTTTTAAAGGAAAAAAATGAAGAAAAAAGTTAAAAATATTTGGGTCTGATTGAATCTGATTGGATCCTATTAAAAACTCCATGATCACTAAAATAACAATAAATCATGTATATATGTTGGTTATTTTGGTATTAAACGCTATTATTGTATATGCCATTTTCACTAAAAAGATGGAGAAAAAAAGAGTCGAAATATGTCGTACACAACAATTTCAAAAATTGCATGAATCGTAAAAAGTGAATCGAATCATGAATCGATTGTGAATCGTGCGATTCACTAGAGATTCACTTCCAAAATAGATTCACCCATAGATTCGTATCGATTTTGTAAAATTTGCGAATCGAATCGTGAATCGAATCGCGAATCGTAAGATTCTGATAACAGAGCCTACAATTATGGCTTACATTATACCAAATATCTAGTAGTACTCGAGGGGTACAGCGATACAAATTGGATATCGGATACTAAAGACTCAAAATCCACTAGTAGATACGTCTTTACCCTGAGAGGTACTGCAGTCTCTTGGAAATCTTCCAAGCAGACATGCATAGCAAGGTCAACAATAGAATCTGAGTTTATCGCATTAAATAAAACAGGAGAAGACGCAGAATGGCTTCGTAATTTCTTAGAAAATATTCCAATGTGACCTAAACCTGTGCTAGCTATATGCATTCACTGTGATAGTGAAGCATCAATAGGATGGACACAAAATTATATGTTAATGGTAAGTCTCGACACATTCGTCGAAGACATAATACCGTTCGGCATTTACTCTCATATGAAATAATTTCTATAAAATATGTAAAGTCAAAGAGAATATTGCAGATCCATTGAATACAGGCTAGCCAGAGAGCAAGTGTACCATTTATCGAGGGGAATGAGATTAAAACCTATTACTTAAAAATCACCATAATGGCACCCAACCTAATTGACTGGAGATCCCACTATTTAGGCTCAAAGGGACAACCGAATTATGGATGACTTCACGTATCACTGAGGAAGTTTACTCCTACCCATTTCTACGATAAGAAGAGTGATACCTGCAGCGTTAGTAGAATAAGCTTTGCTTTTAATGATTCTTATAGCTTGGACATTCAAGTGGGGTATAACAGGATACTCTTAATAAGAAGTCACCTATATGGGTGTGAACTGGGCTAGTTCTGTGAGAATTGAGAATGCTAAATTCTCTAGAGCACTCATGAATTACTAAGTGTTGTTCAGGGCCAAAATGAACACAATCGTGAGAACCAAATTGTGTCTGTGGATACACAATGTGTAGTCTATTGTCTTGGCTTACACAAATAGCTAAACAATTCAAGGCATTGCGTCCACTGGTTAGCTAGTAAATCCGATAGGCTTTCACTAGAGGAGGTTCAAAGCCAAAAGCTACCTATCTCAATGTGGTGTATCTTCTTAATGTACTCTTTCTTTGTCTGCATTTTGTTGCATGTCCGTTCTCGTGAATTCCATTCATGTGGGGGATTGTTGGAAAATGGCTTTGTAAATATCTTATTTTTTGCTAACTTTGAGCATTAATTAAGGTAGGACCCAACATATTTAATGTCGCGTAGTGAATAACATCGTGTATTTGGTTGCTCAAAATATTTCCGGATGAATGAGAATTCAATGCGCATTTTGGGTTCATGAACATGAAAGTTGAAGAGGCAATGTGGATTTACTCATTAAATGGCTTGTCCCACATTGAAACAAAGAAAGAGTTTATATGAGTATATAAACTCTAACTTGCCATACTTGGGATGGGCCCCATGGCGCACCCCAAGTTTTGTAAAGAGAAGAGTTATAAGCAAAGTGGGCTTGGCCCAAAACCACCA
Organism: Camellia japonica; assembly: GCA_030407325.1. Taxonomy (NCBI): domain Eukaryota; kingdom Viridiplantae; phylum Streptophyta; class Magnoliopsida; order Ericales; family Theaceae; genus Camellia; species Camellia japonica. The sequence goes on along the minus strand of JAPPVO010000003.1, from coordinate 69,551,873 downwards.
CACGTACGTGTGCCGCCACCGTCTGTCCGTTCGTTCGTCAGGCCAAGCCGGGCCGGGTACGGGTGCGTGGTGTGGGTCAGGTCGGGTCGGATCAGATCGGGTCCTAGCTTTAATTTTTTTGGACAAAATTCATTTGAATTTTTTCAAATCCTTGTGGGAAAATTTTGAAATCTTCACGGAAATAATTCAAATTTTGCGCCAAAATTTCAAATTCAAATTTTTCGCCTCCTTTCTAAACCGGTACCGTTTCAGTCGTGACTTTCCGGCCATGGCCAAGCAGTCACCAAGGCTTACCCGAACAAGTGCATGGTTGGCTATAAATAGCCTGCCATTCCAACAATTCAAGCATCTTTTTTTTTCCAAACATCTCTTCCTTCTTCTTCTTTTCGTTTTCCTGTGCTCCTGCATTTATCCAGCATTTAGTCTATAGGAAGAGAGAGTTACAACATTGTTTGGTTCGCCAAACCTGATTTTGTAGTGCTGCAAATCAAGCAGTAGTCGTTGCATCGTGGGAAGTAGATGCCAGTAAATCTCAAACTACCAGAGCAAGGGCAAAATCTACTTTAGGGAAATTGTGTCCAACACAAGCCTCGACTTAAAGTTTCTGTAAGCGATTAATTCAATATTTAATTTATTGAATTATTGATTTTTTTTTTTGTTTATTTTATTAATACATTTAAATTACACACACATAACTACTGCGAAATAACATTACTTGCAGGTAATGTGCAATGATTCGATCAGGTATTGATTAGTACTCAGTAGAATAAATAAATAATAACGGCAAGGGATATATGTACTCTAACCCTGGAACATAGATCTAAATATCGGCCGGTACGGTACGCACCGACTGATTAGTACCGGAAAATCAAAGCACCGATTTGGATATGGACCGGTATGGCGGTGAGAATGAAATTCGCAACCGTAGTGTCTGAGTCTCAGTACGTAGTGGCCTGAATCCGATACATAGGGCGATAAAGTCCGATACAGGTTGGTTGTTGCCGGTACGGATGAAAACCAGTGCAGAGAACCTGCAAGATCTAAGCGTCTTTGGGCTGTAGAGTTCACTTCGACCTTCAAGCTTCTTCAAAGAAGGTTTGTCCCTAAGTTGCAAGTAGTAATTTGTGCTATCAACACTTGTGCTCTATTTTTGGTGAGTTGTTGTGCTATGCTTTGTTTTCTACTTCATCTTTCATCCCTTTTTTTTGTTGTTGTTGTTGTTGTCTTGTATTAGTGTAAAATTTTAGGATTTTTTTTCTATTTATTTGTTTATACACCTACACTACACCTCTATTTATATTAATATATATAATATATATATTTTCTGTTGAGCAGAGCAAGGGAAAAGAAACAAGAAAAATAAATATTCAAATCAAGATCCGTCAAAAGCTTGGATTCACAAACAAGGTTACTGGAAAGGTTTGTTATTGTTCATTTTTTTATTATTATTATTTTTTTTAAGTAAAGAGGTTTATTCAAATCGGATTTTTATTTTTATTTTAAATGTATTATTGTTACTAACTAAATTAGAATTACAATATTTGTCAATTGAAAACTATTACCGTAGATAGTTGAAAGTTATAATTGAGACTAAAATAAATACATATTATTTAGTTGAAAATGAGTCAAAAGTGCTTCTACATATCAAAATTTTGATTAAAATGTGTCAAATTAAGACTAAAAGAGTCAAAAAAAAAATAAAAAAATAAAAATGCATAAAATTGAGTTTTAGAGAGATTGCTAATGATTTTTAAAATTTCACGGCCACGACACTCGATTCCCGATCTGTACCGGCCGATACTACCAATATCGATACAGCGCGATCGCTACCGTTACGTTACCTGATACTGTGATTTAGAACTATGCCCTGGAATACACTATGGAGGGTAGACTCCCCAATCAGTTATCAAACCTTCTTGTTAGACATGAACACATCAGCTAGTTGCCTGTAAACATCCATTATGATTACAATTTACTATTATTTGCAAAAACAAGCTTGGTTAAAACCCAATAGAGATCAAAGAACATGGTTATATCTTCAAAGATCCCCACCCACAAGTTAAAAATATCTGCCAGAAAAGTATTCACTAGCACAGCCTCATACCACGAACAAAAAACAAAGGCTTAGTTCTGAATACAAGTATGCACTAATCAGAATGAAATACAGACTGTTGGTTGTAGAGTTGTTCCTAGTTCAGCCGTGTAGAGTTCAAGAAACCCAAATTTTCCAAGGTCCTGTGTTCACTTTCCACTCACTTGACCCAGTTCGTCAAATTATTGGGATTCATTCATTTTTATTTCTCAATAATCGCGACGAACTTTCTTTAGGGGAAAAGTTTGTAATATGCACTAGGTGTTTGTCGAAATTCCTTAGAGGGGACTCGCTAAAAATTGAATCTTTAGTTGCACTTTTTAACAATAGAATAATATGATATTTCAATCTTCAAGTTGCACAGTGGTTTGCAATCCTTTGTTTCTCTTCAATTTCTTTATAGTATCAATCACCATAAATTGTATTTTTTTGATACTTATTTAAAAACCCAAAACCACAAAAAAGAGTAAGAACTCTTTGGAAGCAGCAATGCATGATCACACATGGAAGAAAGGCACATACACATAAAATGAACTTCATATTGAAGTACAAATTTTAAAACCCAGTAAATAAAATGAGAGAAAGAAACAGAGTAATTTATAAATTCACAACAAATACACCATATATATATATATTAAAGTAAGAGTTTACCTTGAAATGGGTGGCTGAATGGTTTAGTGTTGAATTGGGTTGAGAGAAAGCTAAAGTTTCTAGTGATTTTAGAGAGGGAGGAATAGTTTTGGGATTTGGAAATGTGATGGAACAAGGCCGCCGCCGCCATGGCCATGGAGTTACTTTACTTGCAGAGAGAGAGAGAGAGAGAGCGGTGAAGCGAAGCGGAGGGAAAATACTATACGGCCACCACCGCCTTTTCTTATGTTTGGTGACAGGGATGAGTGGATACCAGATTTATCGTTTCTAGAGAATCAACTTTCCGAACTTAGACTTCGATAGGTTTGGGTGGGAGAGAGTCTTTTGTGAATTCAAATCCCTTGATATTAGGGGTGAGCAGCGGATATATTGATCCGTTAAAATTGACTGAACCGAATCGATCCGTCGCATTTTGGACGGATGCGTGATGACGAGCGGACGGTTGCGGATTGATTTTCTCCAATCCACCAATTTGGCGGACGAATAGCGGATTTGAGATTTCTTTGGCCGCAACCGAACCGCCAAACCGCTAAATCGCGAGCACCCCTAGTAATTTATAAATTTTGTATTTTCAATTTCTTTAAATATTATGTTTGTGTTTTCAATTGAAAAAGAGTTTAAATATTCTGTTGAAAAAAAGTTTTCAACTTGAATATATTTTTTGAATTGAAAAAAATAAACATATTATTTATCTATATTTTTTTGTTTTTAAATCTAGCTCTAAAAATAATAAATAGAAAATATGATATATGCTGGTTGGTTTTTGTTTTCAAAAACATATGTAGATGTAACAATATAGAGACATACAATCTCTACTACTACTCTGTTCATGGTTTTGGTGGTTTGAATTATTATAATATTTTAAGAATCACAGATTGTAATACTTTATGTGGATGAATCTTGTTGTGATTGTAATATGTGGATGAGGCATGTAGTGATCGTGATATTCTAAAGTTTCAAACTTTTCTTCTTTAGATAAGGCATACAGTGATTGTAATACTTTTTTAAGTCATTGACTGTAATACTTTCTTTTTCTTTTTCTTTTTTTTTTTTTTTGAGGAAGTGCACGAGTTGAATTATGTTGAAAATTTATAAAATTTTTAAACCGCCAAACCGATTCACATCCATCTGCCAATCCGCCAATCCGCTCAATCCACATCCGCCGGATTGGCGGGCGGATGTGGATTGATTTTCTTTAATCCGCCAATCTGGCGGACGGATGGCGGATTAGAAGTTCCGTGGCCGCAACCGACCCGCGCCCACCCCTACCTGATATTGACTCCCGGTAATCGAAGGTAAGTGGAGTTTCAATTCGAGGGAATTGGAGCATCTGTTTTGACGGTGATTATTCTGTATTTTTGAAGTACAAACATATGATACTCTATAAAATTTTAATTGATAAAAAAAAAAGGAATAGAAATTCACGATTTATGTTAGAAACAAAAAATAACATAGAGTTAAATAATTAGTAATTGACTTGAAATATGATCACGTGATATTCCAAAATTATTAAATAATTTCTCATGTTTCCACTCTCCCTTCCAATTTTATAATAACTAACATATTATGTATGAGATTGAATTTAAAAAAATTATTTATAATTATGTCAAACATATTTTTAAATTATTAGCATAAAATATATATAATTTTAAAAGAAAATATTAACATTTCTTAATTAAAGTAATAAAAATAAGAATTTATTATATTTGTTCAAAATTTATTGAATAAATAAAATATATTATAACTAAAATCTAAATTGTTGTGGGTCTTTTTTCAGCATTGTTGTATTGTTAACATGATAGTTAGTATTATAATTTATGAACAACACTATATTATGTATTTATAAAATGTGTAAAGTAAAAATATTATATTTACATATTATATATATATATTTTTACCTTCTAAAAGGTATAGATATTTTTCAGACCAATCTATATCTAAAACAAATGTCACATACGGTGCACAATATAGTTGACGTTGCATTGTTGGTACATGTATGATAAATGCATAGGTGCGATTTTGGCATGACGTAATATAATCTTTAATCATTCTAACTTTATTATTCTGAAAATTTTTAGAACTATAACATTGTGTTTGAAAAGGTATGAATAAGTTATTTATAATAAATTATATAGTTTCCTATCTTTGATCTTATATTCTTCAAATATGATGGTTGATATCACAAGATAAACTCTGTCCGTTTATCTTGAATAATGAGATTTATTGAACCAGTATTGTCTTTGACCACTATGTTAACATTGTATCTAATAAAATAAATAAATAAATAAAACACTTGTTAAAAGAAAATATTGTATGTAATAAAAAATTAAAGCACTTGTTAAGCTTGAATTAGTATTGTACATAGAAATTATTTACCTAAAGAAAATTACTTCGTTATAATATCAATATCATCATGCATGTAGTAACGACAAATAATGTGACCACAATGATATTTAATTTTTTGATATCAACTTTTGCACAAATCAATCCGAAGGTTGTCAATATTAATTTGTTCGATGTACCCAAGTATTCGAAAATATGAAACCTATAAAATATTTAGAAAAACATAAATTAATCTCTCTCTATAAACGAATATATCTATATATCGTTTAATTTTCATTACTTGGAATATAACAATTCTTACCTTTGGCACAGGTGTAAAATCACGTATTTGAATTCTTTTGGCATTTGATATTACCAATAACTGTGAAATTGAGAATCCATTTTTTCGATTCCAAAATACCAACTTTTGATATTGGATTCATAGCAAGTCTAGATAGACATCGATATATATATATATATATATAATTGTGAGAATATTTGTCATATGTAATTGATTAATATTATATAATCATAACATATCACACTCGAATATGATTTGTATAACTGAATGAATGATTAGTATATAATTTGCTGTATTTGCATGTAGCGAGACATGAACCTAGAAGTTGAGAAAATATAATTTATCAATATCAATATTTGTATATGCATCTATATATTATAATGACATAATTATAAAATTGTGAGTCATGTACAAATAATACGTAAAAATGAATAATATAATAGTTTATTCATACATTGTGGTGGATGAATATTAATATTTGTTGTTATTGTGATTTCCGATACATTTCCATGCAACTGAATGTTCTCAGATATGGGGGCATGACTATTATCTAAAAGTTAAAGGTTCATGAATATCAATTATTGACAATTATAATTTTAAAATTTAGAATTAAAAAATATTAATATCTATATATATTAGGGTTTACCTTCTGGTAGGACAATATATTATTATTCATCACCTATATAACTTCTGAAACATTTTCATGTATGTGAACACCCTCAGTTGTCGGGAACACAACAATTTCTTTATTTGAATTTGCATGAATAAAATATTTAATGTCAAATCATTTATTATTTGAAGTTATGATAATATTAGCCAATAAATCATAATTCTAAAATTAATATAAATAATAATTATTACCTTCTTCTTCTGTGACAATATTGTTGTTCACGTCATCTAATTGGATGAAAAAATAAACAATATAAATATTGGGAATTATAATTTTAAAAATCATAATTACAAAATCTATATATATATATATATTAGTGTTTACCTTCTATAGGACAATATCATTATTCACCACCCTTGTGACTTCTGAAATATTCTCATGTATCTAAATACCCTCAGATATCGAGAACAGAACAATTCCTTTATTTGGATTTACATGAATAAAATCATTATTTTTTTAAAGTTATAAGAATATTGTTAAATAAATCATAATTGTAAAATTAATATAAATAATATTTATTACCTTCTTCCTCAGATATAGAAGGCATGACTATTGCATCATATAATTTTCATGAAAAATATAAACAATATATTATTAGCATTTATTATGAAAGTAACAGATATAAAATAATCAAAATTAGAAAATATTATTACTTGAGGTTCTTACCATTTAGAACATTAGTGTTGTTTGTCAATATAGTGACTCTTGAAACATGTTGCTAGAAGTGAATACCTTCTGATGTGGAAGGCAATATTGTAAATTGTTTCAAATAAATATATTTAGTATAAAAATAATAAGAAATCTATATCTATGAAAATAATAATACTTCAGCGCTTACTTGTGACATTTCGAACGTTGGTTCTATAATGCAATTGTTTGTCATGTAGAACACATGCTCTTAATCGACATACTTCTTTTTTAAGTTGTTTCAATTTATCATTGAATGTGGGATCATCATGATCAATCTGGAGTAAATGAGTAATTTTTTTTTTTCGAGGTAGTCGATTGATTTTAGTGGTAATTGTATCGTGTTCCATCCTATAAAAAAAGTTATTGTAATAAATATGGAATGAATATTTAATAAATTATAAAGTAGAAAATAAAAATAGAAAAATAAAAACACACAAATATTTGTATTGGTACCCATTTATTTTTTAACAAAAAAATAAAAACACAAAAATAATCCTATACATAATATGGGTGATATGGTAGTTAATATTTATATTGTAAAAAGAAGGTTAAATAATCTATTACTTATAAGTATTTAAAAAATGCAGAGATTTTCACAATCCATTAATTTATTTTTTTTTCTCATTATGTGATCGAAACGGAGTATCCAAAAACTCAATCACAAATTAAGTCAATTGATAGTTAAAAAATATAATAATTTATTTGTTGAAAAAATACAGTGAATAAAGACTCAATTACAATTTTTTGCAAGACAACATACAATCTAATCATAAAAAAACATAGAGATTTTCACTGCCCAAACAAATTTTTTTTCTCATAATGTCATCAAAATAGAGTGTCAAAAAACACAATCATTTAAAAAATAAAATCATCGTGTGATCAAAACGGAATGTAAAAAAATCACATTTTTGCTCATAATAATAATAATAATAATAATGATAAAGAGCAATGAAGTCAATTGGTAATTAAAAAGCACAATAATTTTTTTCCCCAAAAAACATAGTGGGTTAAAAACTCAATCACAAATTAAGTCAATTGATAGTTAAAATCATTCTCAATCACAAATTAAGTCAACTGATATTTAAAAAACACGATATTTTTTTTCCAAAAAATACAGTGAGTTAACAAACCCAATTACAAATTTTTTTGGATAGACAAAATACAATCTAATCATCATCAATAGTGGGTATTTTATTATGTGAACCTAATTAAGTGATCAAAAAAAACACAAAGATTGTTACAACCCAAACAAATTTTTTTTTCGCATCGTGTGATTGAAATGAAGTGTAAAAAACACAATCAATTGATAGTAAAAAAATACAATCACAAATACAGTGAGTTAAAAACTCAAATCATAAATTAATGATAAATTTTTTAAATTGATATTTAAAAAACAAAATTATTTTTTTTTTCAAAAAACACAGTGCGTTAAAAAACCCAATCAGTTTAAAAATACAATCACCGTATTGAAAAATAAATGAAAAAATTACTTACAGAGTTTGAAGATTGTGTTGGAACGAAGATTGTAACTGTGAATTTTTGTTCATAATAATAATAAATAAATAAATAAGCAATGAAGTTAATTGGTAATTAAAAAACACAATTATTTTTTTTCCCAAAAAACACAGTGAGTTAAAAACGAAATCACAAATTAAGTGAACTGATATTTAAAAAACATAATCATTTTTTTTTCAAAAAATATAGTGAGTTAAAAAACCCAATTACCATTTTTTTTGGTAGACAAAATACAATCTAATCCTCATTAATAGTGGATACTTTATATGAACCTAATAAATACAATCCATTAAGTGATCGAAAAAAAATGGAGATTGTCACAATCCAAACAATTTTTTTTTCTCATCATGTGATTGAAATAAAGTATAAAAAAACACAATCATTTAAAAAACAAAATCATCGCGTGATCAAAACGGAGTGTAAAAAAACACAATCACATTTTTACTCATAATTACTAAAAAAAAAAAAAAGGAGCAATGAAGTCAATTGGTTCAAAAAAACATAGTGAGTTAAAAATTCAATCACAAATTAAGTTAATTGATAGTTGAAAAGCACAATATATATATTTTTTAAAAATACAGTGAGTTAAAAAACTCAATTATAATTTTTTTTTTTGGTTAGACAAAATACAATCCAATTATCATCAATAGTGACTACTTTATGTGAACCTAATGAATACGATTTATTTTTTTGTTCAAAAAACACAAATTAAATTGAGTGTAAAAAAAACACAATCATTTAAAAAAATAAAATCACCACGCGCTCAAAACGAAATGTAAAAAAACACAATCATATTTTTGTTTATAATAAAAAAACAAAGTAATGAAGTCAAGTGGTAATTAAAAAATACAATTATTTTTTTTTTTTGAAAAAACTATAGTGAGTTAAAAACTCAATCACAAATTAAGTTAAATGATAGTTAAAAAGCACAACTTTTTTTTTTTTTTTTCAAAATATAAAGTGAGTTGAAAAACCCAATTACAAAATACAATCTAATCATCATCATCAATAGTGGGTACTTTATGTGAACCTAATGAATACAATTTATTTAAAAAAAAATATATAAATTAAAAATACAATCACCGTATCAAAAATTAAATTAAGTCCAATCACAATCACAAAATACAATCTAATCATCATTAATAGTGGTTACTTTATGTCAACCTAATGAATACAATCTATTTTTTTTTTCTTCCAAAAAACATAAATTAAAAATATAATCACCTTGTGATTGTATTAAAAAAATATGAATACAATCTTTTTTTTTTTCTTCAAAAAACACAGATTAAATGGAGTGTAAAAAAACACAATCATTTAAAAAATAAAATCATCGTGTGATCAAAATAGAGTGCAAGAAAACACAATCACATTTTTGCACATAAAAAAAACAATGAAATCAATTGGTAATTAAAAAATACAATTGTTTTTTTTTTTTTTCCAAAAAACATAGTGAGTTAAAAACCCAATTACAAATTAAGTTAATTGATAGTTAAAAAGCACAACCATTTTTTTTTTCAAAAAATACGGTGAGTTAAAAAACCTAATTACAGAATACAATTTAATCATCATCAATAGTGGATACTTTATGTAAACCTAATGAATACAATCCAATTTTTTTTCTTTCAAAAAACACAGATTAAAAATACAATCACCGTGTAATTGTATTAAAAAAACATGAATACAATTTATTTATTTTTCAAAAAACACAGATTAAATGGAGTATAAAAAAACACAATCATTTAAAAAATAAAATTGCCGTGTGATCAAAACGGAGTATGAAAAAATACAATCACATTTTTTCTCATAAAAATAAAAAAGCAATGAAGTCAATTGGTAATTAAAAAATATAATTTTTTTTATTGGTAATTAAAATTAAAACATCTATCGACTATTCAAAAAATATAGTGAGTTAAAAATCCAATCACAAATTAAATTAATTGATAGTTAAAAACACAATCATTTAAAAAATAAATAAATATAGTGAGTTAAAAAATTTAATTACAAAATACAATCTAATCATTATCATCAATAGTGGGTATTTTATGTGAACCTAATAAATAAAATCCAATTTTTTTTTTCTCCAAAAACATAGATTAAAAATACAATTACTGTATTGAAAAATAAATTAAGTTCAATCACAATCACAAAATATAATCCAATCAACATAATATAGTTGATACTTTATGTGAATCTAATGAATACAATTGTAACGCCCCAAATTTCTAGCCCAAATGATAATACAACAATCATGGCTCTTTTAAGGAAAATCGAATATAAGTTTCCAAACCTACATTACACGATACAATAGTTCTTCATGCAACAATACATTAATCTAACAACAAGTAAATACCCCCAAGGGTTTACAAGTTTCCAAAGCTTGAGTCTGATTACACAAAACGGTTATTCAAACCTACACACATACAGCCCTTGGCTTACATATAGAGTCACAGTAAAAAGAGCGTCTCGTACTCTCAACACACATTTCCTCGCCTTTAGTTAGGCGGCATCACCACATCTTTTCCTGTACAAAAATCCCGTAGGGTGAGCATAAAGCCCAATTGGAAATCCTTAACAAAGTATATACATTTTATATAAGTCTCAAGAGATGAAATGCACATGCCATGCTATGCCATTTTTGAAGATAAATCACATTTTCATCTTTTGAAAACCATCATGCTCAATGATACCATGCAATTTCAATTGTTCAAAACTTAATAATTTATTTCAACGGCGGTAAATGTGACTCTGGTAATCCTTAGGTTGGTGTCTGCAAGTAGACTATACAAGTACTACCAAATTGTCATTTTTACCGGTATTAACCGGAAGGCTCGACACCTATCCGCGTGGGTTTTCGGTCTTTTACCCCGGACTCTCAGACCAACTTATTCAATATCATCTACACCACCTATCAAGACTTACCAACGTATTTACCCCAAAACCATTTCATGAAAACTTGTTTCTCAACATTCTTTTCTTAATGCAAGTTTTCAAATCAACTTTTAAAGTTTAATGTAATGAAATGAATTGTTATACCAATAACACAAGATGAATATAAATACTATTATTCCAATTTATCATCCAAGGAATAACATAATTCTCTCTTCTCAAGCATTCTCAACAATTAGTCATCTTAAGACTATTTCAACATTTTGAACAATAATTTTCAAAATGAACAACAATTCTCATATTCCCTGAAATTCATCATTTATATAAATATAAAAAAGAAAATTTCCAAATATCCATTTATTTTGATACATAAAATAAATATAACAATATCATTCATGGATTTTCAGTCTCTTTTAAAAAAATTCTCAAATTCTAGGTTTTCTCACCAAAACTATACAACTCAAATCTTTTGAAAGAAAACTTTTCAAAATCATCATTTCTTCAATCAACGAAGATCAAAACCTATAAGATTATTTTAAAAGAACAAGAGACAAACCCACTTTCAAAATCGTTTAACTTCTTGAATTAACAATCAATTTTCAAAGCTATCGAAAGATGATTTCGAAAATCATTGCAAAAATATATATGTAACTCTAAGAAAATCCCTACCTCAAGTTTTGAAGAAGAAATGAGATGAAATTCCCAAAATCAACAGTGTCGAAACTCAATCTTCACCGTACACAACGAAACCCTCGAGATGATAACCCACTTTGATGAAGAAGCAATGGCAAAACTCAAATGGATCTTGAGAAATCAAGGTTTTTGATCTAGTTTGTGTAGAGAGATGTAGAGAGAAGAGAGATGAAATGTTTTTTAGAGAGAGAGAGATATACAAAAGTGATCTGAAATATCAGATTCACGAACTGATATAACATGGTCTGCTCGAGCGTGGAAAGCCCTGCTCGAGCGTCGAATACAGTTTCCCAGTACTTTTACAGACAGATCAAACTTCTGGAACCAAACATTCTTCGCTCGAGCACATAAACGGCCGCTCGAGCGGACAAGCAACTTCGAATGCATTTTGCATTTTTACTTCGGCAAGCTGACCCCCGTAAGCTGTATAAGGTGACTCGGCCCTCGACATACTCAGTGAAGTGGCAAAACATGAAAGAATTAACTTCCGATACAACTCTGCAAGGCACAATTCGGATTGGATTCGCATCTAAAGGTTTGGAGACATTACCTGTTCCAAACACACCACTATAACCCGATAACTAAAAATAAGGGGAATACAAGGGAAACTAAGATACGTAATACCGTTCAAAACCATACCAACCTGAGCCCGGAACACCACAAGAGACGGGTCAAAATCGGGATCACTACAACCTCCCTCCCTTAAAGAATTTCGTCCCCGAAATTTCAAATCAAACTACCCAAACAAAGGGGGTTTCTAGAAATCAAAACCACGCTATTTCATTTTAAAATCTCAATATTAACTCTCAACCAATTTTTTTTTTTTTTTTTGCCATTTTGCACCATGGTTATCTCATTAACAACAATTGTCCACATTAACCTAAACATGAAGCAAAGAAATGACAATCCGTAACTACTTCATGCTTAGCATAACAACATACATAACAACATGTGGTCAACAATTTTAATACATTTCCGTCAAACATTAGGGAATATTACAAGGAAAAACAACTTAAGCATTTTCAAACAAATCCGGATACTTAGAGCGAACTTCCGTCTCTTGTTCTCACGTCGCTTCTTCAACCCCATGGTGTCTCCACAACACCTTTACCAACGGTATAGTTTTGCCCTGTAGCATTTGCTCTCGGGTATCTAATAGTTGAACCAGTCGTTCTTCGTAAGAGGCATCCTCGTCTACCTCCAAGTCAACCCAATCAAGCACATGAGAAGGGTCGGGTTCATACTTTCTAAGCATAGCCACATGAAATACGTTGTGAACTCCCGAAAGTTGTGGCAGCAAAGCTAAGTGGTATGCCATTTTCCCAATTCACTTTAAGATCTCAAAAGGCCCAATGAACCTTGGAGATAATTTACCACTCTTGCCAAATCTCATCAAACATTGGAGATTTTTAGAAATACATGGTCACCAACTTCAAAAGGTCATCTCCTCTTATCGGCATAACTCTTTTGTCGGCTTTGGGCCGTAGCTAACCTCTTCCGAATGAAAACAACTTTCTCGATTGTCTCTCTAACAATTTCTGGACCCAGTAACGGTGCATTACCCACTTCGGCCCAACAAACCGGTGATCGACAAGGTCGGCCATACAAGGCCTCAAATGGTGTCATCCTAATACTAGCTTGGTAACTATTGTTGTAAGCAAACTCAATCAATGGTAAGTGTCTTTCCCAAGGCCCCTAAAATCAAGGATACAAGCTCTAAGCATGTCCTCCAAAATCTGAATGGTACGTTTCAACTGTCCATCGGTTTGAGGATGATAAGTGATGCTAAGAGTCAACTTAGTTCCCAATGCCTCTTGAAGGCTTTGCCATAACCGGGCAGTAAAACAAGGATCCCTATCCGACACAATAGTCACAAGGACTCCATAAAGTCGAACTATCTCTCTAATGTACAACTTTGCCAAGCGTTCAACTAAGTCGCTGGTGCATATCGGAATGAAATGGGTAGAGTTAGTCAACCTATCAACAATCACCTAAACGGCGTCATTGCCTTGTTGTGTTCTAGGAAGCCCAACTACAAAATCCATGGTAACACGCTCCCATTTCCACTCGGCTATCAGTAAGGGTTGTAACAAACCTGCTGGTCTTTGGTGTTCAGCCTTCACTTGTTGACAAGTAAGGCACTTCGATACAAATAAAGCGACATCCCGTTTCATACCCCTCCACCAAAACTGACGACTAAGATCATGATACATTTTAGTGTCTTCCGGGTGTACCGCAAGGTGTGAGTGATGGAACTCCCGAAGTACTTCCTCTCTACAAGATTCCGGTACAAACAAACGGTCTAGGTAACGTACACTCAGATCCAAGTGAACGTTCAAACCTTTCTCTTCCTTTCCATTGGAAATCTTAACACAAATTGATTCTATATCACGGTCTCCTCGTTGTACCTCTATGACCTTACTAACCAAGGTAGGTTGAGCATTCAAAGTAAACAAAGTAGCACTCTCTCCGGACTCACCCAAGTGCAAATCAAACTTTCCAATAACATCTAGCATATTCCATTCCTGAATGGCTACACTTGCCAAACTACTCACAGATTTTTGACTCAAAGCATCGGTCACCACATTGGCCTTCCCCGGATGATAATGTAACTCAAAGTCATAATCCTCCATAAATTCCATCTACCTTCGTTGTCGTAAATTCAAGTCTTTTTGAGAAAACAAATACTTTAGACTCTTATGATCAGAGAAAACCTCAAACTTTTCCCCATACAAGTAATGCCTCTAAATTTTCAAAGCAAAAATCACCGCTGCTAATTCTAGATCATGGGTGGGGTAATTTTTCTCATAAGTTTTTAATTGTCGTGAACTGTAGGCCACAACTTTTCCCTCTTGCATCAAGACACAACCAAGTCCATCCCCGGACGTATCACAATAGACAGTGTAATTCAAACCCCTTTCCGGAATTATCAAAATCGGTGCGGTAGTCAATCTAGTCTTAAGCTCTTGGAATGACTTTTCACACGCCTCACTCCACACAAATTTGATACCCTTTCTAATCAACCTAGTCAAAGGTGCAACTAGTCTAGAGAAGTCCCTTACAAAACGTCGATAATAATCTCAAGAAACTCCGGATTTCAAAAACATTCTTGGGTTGTTCCTAATCCTGTACGGCATCTATCTTTGAGGAGTCCACAGTCACTCCCTCTCTAGACACTACATGCCCCAAAAACTTCACATCTGTTAACCAAAACTCGCATTTTTCAAATTTGGCATACAATTGGTGCTCACTAAGTAAACCCAGCACTACCCGCAAGTGAGTCTCGTGTTCCTCTTCAGAGGTTGAATAAATCAAGATGTCGTCCACAAAGACGACCACAAAACGGTCCAAGTATTCCCAAAAAATTTTATTCATCAAATCCATAAAGAAAGCCGGTGCATTGGTCAATCCAAAAGGCATTACAAGGAATTCATAGTGGCCATAACGAGTACGAAAAGCCGTCTTCTGAATGTCCTCCTCCCGGACTCTCAACTAATGGTACCCTGACCTCAAATCTATTTTTGAGAAGCAACAAGAACCTCTAAGTTGGTCAAACAAATCATCTATTCTGGGTAGAGGATACTTGTTATTAACTGTAACTCTATTCAACTTGTAGTAATCAATACACAACCGCAATGACCCATCATTCTTCTTCGTAAAGAGAGCCGGCGCTCCGCAAGGCGATGTACTAGGGCGAATGAAGCCCTTGTCTAAAAGTTATTGGAGTTGAATCTTCAACTCATACAATTCAGCGGGTGCAAATCTATACAGTGACATGGAAATCGATGTCGTGCCAGGTACTAATTCAATGGAGAACTTGATCTCCCGGTGAGGTGGTAAACTAGTAAGATCTTCTGGAAAGACATCTGGGTATTCACAAACTACCCTTGGTAACTCAACACGAGCCCTGTCACTCTCACTATCCAAGAGAGTTGTAAGAAGGCCACTAAGCTCGCTCCTACTACGAGGGTCAACAACTGGCGACAAGGCTTTATCAACTCGGTTCCCCAGAAAATAGAAACGATCACTACCCGAAGTGCACACCGTAACTCTTTGACGGTAATAATCAATTACAGCTTGATAAGAACACAACCAGGCCATGCCTAAAATGACATCAAAACTCAGCATATCTAGCAACACAAAAGCAAACGGAAGTCAACGCTTGGCAACTTCTATTTCACAATCACGACAACTCCGGTCTAAATCAACTGTACCCCCAACAGGTGACTCTACTCTGAGTGGAGGCACTAACCGTGCTACATTTAACCCCAATGCAGAAGCAAATATAGTAGATATAAATGAATAAGACGCACTCGTGTCTATCAATACATTAGCCAAAGAATTACACACAACAAAAATACCTCTCACAACTAAGGATTCTGGCAACTACTCTGGCACGGTAACAGGATATACGCGTCCCTGTGGCTCCTGATTAACTTGCTCCCCTCTTAAAGCATAGGCTTGTCGTACTGACTGAGCCGAAATGGCTCCCTGATTAACTCACGAAGCTTGGACTGATTGAGCCTGCTGGTGGCTCTGAATCTGCCTCAACCCTGATGCGCCTCCCAACTGTGGGCAAGTTCTCTTCATATGCCCCAGCTGACCACACTGATAACAATTAAATCCTTAACCTTTATTCTGAGACTGAGACTAAATTTAAGATCGGTTAGGTGGTGGTAATATTAACTGCCCTTCTCCATTCTGTGGGCATGGGAAGGCTTTGTGACCCGGTTGGCCACACTTGAAACACGAGAAGCTACTCGATGCACTTTTTCTTGGACCTGCACTAGGCAAAGGAAAAGTGGATCTAGACTGCTGTGGTTGGGACTCGGATGGATAGGTGTTCCTGCTCTTCTTGTTCTGCCTATAGTCTCTTTGAGACTCTTGGCCCCTAGACCTCGAACTCCGAAGTCTCTTCTCCTCGGCTTGTATGGAAATTTCTATGTGTGTCGTCGTCTTCACAAGACGGTTATATTCCCGAATCATATTTCTGACAAGTTTGAACATAATTTTTGTTTTCAATTTTTTTTCAAATTCGATTGCAATGACGCTTTTCCGTTGCCACCAACTTTGGTGCAAATCTGGACAAACTAGAGAAGACCGCCTCAAACTCTGCCACGAGCATGTCGAGTTGTTTGAGGTTTTTAAACTCTTGCCTCAATCTCTCCCTAGCAGTGGGAGGTATGTACTTATCTTGGAAAGCAACCGTAAAGGCTTCCCATGTCGGCTCCACTCTACCCTTGGCATATTTCCACCATTGACCTGCGTCTTCCTTAAGGTAGTAACTCGCTAGAGTCACTCTTAGTTCACTATCTTCGATATGAAGCATCTCAAATGTCTTCACAGTTTGTTTGAGCCACTCATCCGTTTTCTTGGGCTCGGGGCCACCATGGAACTCATTCGGTTTGGCCCACAAGAACTCTTTAGTAAGGAAACTCCCCCTTGACTCTGCGGTGTTCTTTCGGGCTTGATTCTCCACCCTCAACAAGTTCATAGACTCTTTTAAAGCCCCTGCCATTTCTCGAGCTAGGGCCTCCATTGCGGTTTGACCGCTCATCCTGGGATTCCAGCCTGCCTCACTTGTTCGGCCACATTAGCTTGGCCGAACTCTTCCTCTTACACCGGAACCTTATGGAACGGTAACTCATGCACACCTCGGCGAGCCCTACCACGCCTCCTGCCTCTATCACCACGGGTTTGACCTCTTCCTAACATCCTATAAATGACAATAGAATTAATTTAGCACACTAACCGACACGTGCCCACAACTTGCCTTACACGTTTGATCACAATAATTCTATATATTCCTCTATCATATAACAATTAAATTTCACCTCACATAAACACTTAGTCATGTAAACACATACGGATTATACTCTTATGATGAGATTTGTCCCAAGAAAAACCAATAATTCTTAGTAGAATGAGCATTGATCAAGTACCCTTCTAATAAGACCTCAAAGAATTTAACAGGCGCAAACAACATCCCAAAAGTCCAATCCCATACCCATTTAGTCATATAAGCATGTTATCATATAGTCACAAAATGCATAACACTTCCTAAGCATGCTAAATGAACCCATTGTGGTTAAATAACCACTTTCCACAAGCTCCAAGTATTCAAACCCGGTAGCTCTGATACTAAGTTGTAACGCCCCAAATTTCTAGCCCAAATGATAATACAACAATCATGGCTCTTTCAAGGAAAATCGAATATAAATCTCCAAACTTACATTACACGATACAATAGTTCTTCATGCAACAATACATTAATCCAACAACAAGTAAATAACCCCAAGGGTTTACAAGTTTCCAAAGCTTGAGTTTGATTACACAAAATGGTTATTCAAACCCACACACATATAGCCCTTGGCTTACATATAGAGTCACAGTAAAAAGAGAGTCTCATACTCTCAACACACATTTCTTCGCCTTTAGTTAGGCGGCATCACCACATCTTTTCTTGCACAAAAATCCCGTAGGGTGAGCATAAAGCCTAATTGGAAATCCTTAACAAAGTATATACATTTTGTACAAGTCTCAAGAAATAAAATGTATATGCCATGCTATGCCATTTTTGAAGATAAATCACATTTTCATCTTTTGAAAACCATCATGCTCAATGATGTCATGCAATTTCAATTGTTCAAAACTTAATAATTTATTTCAAGGGCGGTAAATATGACTCTGGTAATTCCTAGGTCGATGTCTGCAAGTAGACTATACAAGTACTACCAAGTTATCATTTTTATCGGTATTAACCAGAAAGCTCGACACCTATCCGCGCGAGTTTTCAGTCTTTCATCCCGGACTCTCAGGCCAACTTATTCAATATCATCTATACCATCTATCAAGACTTACCAACGTATTTACCCCAAAACCATTTCATGAAAACTTGTTTCTCAACATTATTTTCTCAATGCAAGTTTTCAAATCAACTTTCAAAGTTTAATGTAATCAAATGCATTGTTATGCCAATAACACAAGATGAATATAAATACTTTTATTCCAATTCATTATCCAAGGAATAACACAATTCCCTTTTCTCAAGTATTCTCAACAATTAGTCATCTCAAGACTATTTCAATATTTTGAACAATAATTTCCAAAATGAACAACAATTCTCATATTCCCTAAAATTCATCATTTATATAAATATAAATAAGAAATTTTCCAAACATCCATTTATTTTGACACATAAAATAAATATAACAATATCATTCATGGATTTTCAGTCTCTTTTAAATAAATTTTCAAATTCTAGGTTTTCTCACCAAAACTATACAACTTAAATCTTTTGAAAGAAAAATTTTCAAAATCATCTTTTCTTCAATCAACGAAGATCAAAACCCATAAGATTATTTTAAAAGAACAAGAGACAAACCCACTTTCAAAATCGCTCAACTTCTTGAATCAACAATCAATTTTCAAAGCTATCGAAAGATGATTTTGAAAATCATACAGATCTTGTAAAAATATATATATAACTCTAAGAAAATCCCTACCTCAAGTTTTGAAGAAGAAATGAGATGAAACCCCCAAAATCAACGGTGTCGAAACTCGATCTCACCGTACACAACGAAACCCTCGAGATGATAATCCACTTTGATGAAGAAGCAATGGCAAAACTCAAATGGATCTTGAGAAATCAAGGTTTTTGATCTAGTTTGTGTAGAGAAATGTAGAGAGAAGGGAGATGAAATGTTTTTTAGAGAGAGATATATATACAAAAGTGATCTAAAATATCAGATTCATGAACTGATATAACATGGTCCGTTCGATCGTGGAAAGCCCTGCTCGAGCATCGAATACACTTTCCCAGTACTTTTGCAGACATGTCAAACTTTTGGAATTAAACATTCTCCGCTCGAGCACACAAACGGCCGCTTGAGCGGACAAACAACTTCGAATGTATTTTGCATTTTTGCTTCGGCGAGCTGACCAGGCAGCTCGACTCCCGTAAGCTGTGTAGGGTGACTCTGCCTCTAACATACTCAGCGAAGTGGCAAAACATGAAAGAATTAACTTCTGATATAACACTGAAAGGCACAATTCGGATTGGATTCGCATCTAAAGGTTTGGAGACATTACTTGTTCCAAACACACCATTATAACCCGATAACCAAAAATAAGGGGAATATAAGGAAAACTAAGATATGTAACATCGTTCAAAACCATACCAACCTGAACCTGGAACACCGCAAGAGACGGGTCAAAATCAGAATCGTTACAACAATCATTCTTAATCAATTTAAAAAATTAATCACCATATTAAAAAATAAATGAAAAATTTACTTACAGACTTTGAAATCTTTTTCTTCCTATATTCTATCTTACTCTCTCTCTCCCAAAGTTTATGTTTAGGCTGTTGCATATAATATGATAAGGTTTAGGTTAATAGGTAGTAGTGGGTAATAGGGCAATATGATATAGGGTAATATGATAGTCAAATTAAATGGTAGGCTAGGGCGGGAAATTTGTTTTTTTGTTTTTTTTTTTTGTTTAAATCAAAAAATTAAGAAATTAAGATTGAGATATTGGAGCTCTCACAAGCCTTGTGAGTTAGAAATACTCTTTGCCTTATATAATATATAGATCTGGACTTTTAAGACTCGATTGAAAATAAGTTATTTTAATAATTTTTTAATTTTTAATGAAAAGATATGTAAAGAAAATAAAGAGAGTGATGTAACAATTAATAATGACTTTTAACTAAAACATATAGTTGCCAAATGAGTCCTTAGATTAGGGATTGACATCTTTCTAGTCCCAAATCAGACTGGAGAGTTATTGTCCAGTCTATTGAGCTTATTTTTACACTTCGTTTTGATCATTCAGACTGTTCACATATTAAAATTCGACGAGTACATTATTTTTGTAAAAAATCAAGTCAATTAGATAACGGCAACCACGTGTTCGAATCAATTTTGTATGAAAAAATAAAAGTTGAGAAGATAAATGGTTCATACAAATTGATTCAAACATGTAGTTTTCATTAGCCGATCAACTTGATTTTTTACAGAGATGATATACTCGACAAATTTTAAAATATGAATGATTTGAATTATCGAAATGAAACCCAAAAGTGGGCCCAATGGGCCAGATTGGATTTGGGATGAGAGACAATCCAAACCCTTTAGATTGAACAAGAAAAAAAAAAAATTTATATTTCATTCACATTATTCTTTTTTTTTTCTTTCTAAATTTCTATTGAAATTGACAATAAAAAAAATAACAATAATCACTCTGTTTAATTTTTTTAGCTTTTAAAAAATAGTTTTTGAATTTTTTTTTTATATTTTGTTATTTTAGTGAACTTTTTTTGTATTTTAAATATTTTTATTTCATTTTTTAGATGTACATAATCTAAATATACTTAAAAAATAAATATTTGCGAAGAAATCAAAAAAGAATTCAATAAATACAAAAAAAAAAATGCTATAATATACTAAATTTTTTGTATTTAATATCTTTTTTAACAATTTCTTCATAATTTTTAAAATTTTTAAGTGTATTTAAATTAAATGAATTTAAAAACAGAAAAAAATAGATTAAAATATTAAAAATTAAAAAATCTAAAATATTAGATTTGGTTAAGTTTGCAATGGATTAAAAACCAAACACAGTGATAAGATTCAAGTGTAAATGCAACTCAAATATTAGAGTTGGTTAAGTTTGCAATGGAAAAATGTTAAATATTTAGATAATACGAGCTTATCTTCTTGTTTTATTTTTAGGCTATGTTCCTTGTATGTATTTGCATTAAATCACAAGGGTAATTTAGTGTGACCTACCTAATACAATTTACATAGCGCTTTTATCCCAAAACTTCATGTTTTGTACAAAAATAATTTAGTGTGACTTACCTAATACAATTTACATACGCTTTCATCCCAAAACTTCATGTTTTGTACAAAAATAATGATTTTAGGTATCAATGAAAAAAAAGTAAATTAGAATAACTAAAATTTTTAATCAAATTATACCTCACTTTACATGTTCTTTAAACATTTATTAATGCAAATTGTATTAGGTAAAAAAAATTTACCAATTGGAGTGATGATAAAAAATTTAACAATTAAATTTTGTATAAAAATTTAGGAATAACTAATTAGTAATTCAAAGTACCTGTAGCATGACATAGTTGAAAATTTTACGAATAAACTAATGTTAATTTACATTTGTCCAGTAATTAAATAAAAAATTTATTTTGCAATTTTTATTTGCCGAGAACACCACATAAATAATCTACCATGAAAACTATTTAATAATTTTCCAAAATGTGGTCAACACATCACACCATTTCTCCAATAAAAAAGGGGCAGTAAAGAGATTTGGGTAAAGAGATCAGTGACATTTCAAACAATAAAGAGATTTGGGTAATTTTGAAATCTAAATACATTTAAATTTCATCTATTTTTATATCATTTTCTTAAAAGATTTGAGTAATTTTGAAACCTAAATACATTTAAATTTCATCTATTATTAAAAAATAAGTAGCTCACTATTCATTCCGAATCAAAGCCTGCTCTAACAAAAATCCATTTCAAATTCCCAAAATCCAATGTTCTTTAATGCATGCCCACTTTTCTTCCCTTTGCATTCATTCCCCCTTTTTTTTTTCTTCTTTTTGGGCCACAATGAAGACATTCAAGAGAGTATAAATTCATTTTAGAGGGTTGTGTTAGTCATTTCACCAAGATTTTATGTATTCATAGAATACACGTTTGTATATATAGAAAAGAAAAAAAGAGAGAAGAAAGTAATAAAAAAAACAGAAATGTTATACATAAAATTCATATAAAATGATGTATCAAAATGATATTCATTCATTTCAAACCAAAAGGCTTATGAAAATCACTTGTTATTTCAAAACTAGTATGGACACATCATTCTGGTAAATTTTTTTTTACATAAATTTTGTTTACAAAATTCCAAGTGTACAAAATCTAATTACAGAATCAGACATAACCCTCTTACATCAGATGAAATTTATTAAAAAAGATGTGTCTAATTTTATAATCAAATTTTATACATGTAAAATAAATATTGCATATGAGATTTTAATACATCATTTGTTACCTTTTGCTATAAGTATACATCATAAGACCTTATTGTAAAGCTAGTCAAACAAGGCAATAGTATAAAACTGTGCTAAGCCCAGAAGAAGAAAAAACTCTACGCCAAGCAACAAGCCCACAACTCTATCATATATGTATGATGTCCCACCATACACTTCTTAGACGGTTAGCTCAATACCAGAAAAATAAATCTAAGTCTGAAAGCTCCCTCTCATCTTCTCATACTAGTACCACCCAACCCCTTCTTCTCTCTTCAATTCAAACGTCAACAACAACAACAACAACAACCCAACATACTTGCTTCAAGTCTAATCCTAGTACTCCTACCAAATTTGATGATCATCATCCTCAAATCCCTTCCATCCCATGTTGTTCTAACATTTTTTCAAGGCCTTGGAGCAGGTTAAAGCTGTGGTGCAGCTCGGTTTCCATGGCGAGTCAGATGGATTTGGTGGTTCACCAGCCTACCAAGATTAATGTAAGTTTTCTTTAACACCCAATTTTGATTTCTTAACCGACTATGACTAACTCAGTTGATCAGAATTCTTGCTCACTAGGAGATCATCAATTCGACCACCCCTCCTGATGTTGCTTAAGGCTTGAGATTTGATATGGGTATATGTAAAACTACTTGGAATGTGTCATTTAGGTCACGTTCGTTTGGCGGTTTAAGTTGGATGGAATTGTTAGTGATGGAATGATTAGTGAAGAAATTGTTAATGTGTGTATTGTTAGTGAGGAGATTAGGTGAAAGTGTGTTTGTTTTAATGATATAGTGTTGAAGATGGTTAGTAATCGAATTGTTAACTTTTTAAAAATCTAAAAAAAATAATTTCTATATTAAAAAATATCTAAAACAAATATAAAATTTTCTTTTTTAAAATAACAGGTTTCAATTGCAACAAAAAAAAAAAAAATGCATTGTTCCGGTTAACCGGTTAGACGACCGGGTAGATTCAATCCGTTCACTATTTTCCTAATCCCATGTTTTTCCAGCCAAGTTAATCTCTTACTGAGGGAAATTACTAAGCCGCTCATACTATCAAGCGGCTCTCCGAAGTCATCACCAAACATGTTGTGGGTGGGACCCACAACCATCCTAGTCCAGTTCTATCGCTGAAGCAGCAAAACAAACCTGACTTTAGAGATGAAGTGTTTTTTTATTTTATTTTTATTTTTATTTAAATTTCTTATTATCTCAATGTATTTCTTTATTTTGATTTAATAAAATTTTCATTTTGTTGATAAAAAAAATAGCGAATGGTTGGTGTGGTGAGAGCATGTTTATTCATTTGTGATTTAACCATGAAGGGTTGGTTTAAGGCCTTGTTTGGGAAGGACGATTTTTAGCCAAAAAGTTATAACAAATTGTAAAATTATTTTCTTTATTTTTTTTAAACATTTTCATAAGAAGTTAAAAAAATCAATTTTCAAATCAGCCCTAAATATGAAGTTATCAAGGAAGAGAAGAAAAAAGTGGTGGCTTAGATGATGTTTTCTTTCATTTTCTTCTAAGCTATTTGCTCCTCTATTTTCTCCAACACAACATTTTGAATTTTTTTCCCTTGTGGGTTGTTGTTGAAAAAAAACATAAGTGATTTGTGGTAGTGAAAGCATAATTGGAAGGGAAGAAAAAATAAAAATTGGTGGTTTAATGGTTTCTTTCATTTTCTTGTTTATTTTCTCTGCACTTTCTTATGTTATGGTTCCTTTGTGGTGATAGAGAAAGAAGAAGCTTGGTGGGCAGCAGAAGAGAGAGGAGCTTGAAAGAGAGGTATGGCAATGATTCTCTGTGTCTTTTGATTCATTTCTTTTGCAATGTTGCTTTGATAATTGATACACACAAGCACATCAATAGGTGATGGGTTCCCTACCTGGTCTATCATTTTTTGCTTCCCGTCACCGTGATGTTTATTTATGAATTTGGCTCTTTTTTAGAAAATAATTGTTGGGTCAAATTGGAGCATTGATTTATTACCCATTTAAAGGATAATTTAAAAATCCATGGAAACTCACTTTGAAGGACAATTTCACTTCGCAAGTTCTTATGTTCATTTTTTTTTTTTTTTTCAAAAAAACTAAAATGTTTTTTTCCAATATTTCAAGCTTCATTTTAGAATATATATATATATATATATATTATTGAGTTCCTTTGAAAAAAGGCTACAATAGTCTGCCATCAACCTCCACATAGCAATACTTTAAGGCTCATTTTTAATTTCATTGCTTGCCCAAGAATGGAAGCAATAAATGAGAACCATACTTTGTTATCCCTTTCATATGTAATCTGAAAAAATTTAGAAAATCTTGCATATATCATTAATTTTTGTGTATGTGTGTCAAGGAATCAATCCTAACAATAAAAATGGGACATCTTCAAATTGGAATTTTTAATATTGCCACTATAATATTGAAACTCATGCAAACAACAATTTGTGTTGTTAGGTCTCTATGCTTCGCAAAATGCTAGAAAATCAACAAAAGGTTCATGAAATAATGGAGCGTGTACATCAGAAACATGACATTTCTGCTTTGTCTATCTCAAACCACCTTCCTCCCAAGGTAACATTTCTTAATTTTTTTTTTCTTCTTACATGTTTTGAAATATCACTATAATGAAATCATCTTGCATTGAAATTTATAGTACTTTGAAGTTGAACGGGGCACCCGCTACAAGTCCTATAGTGGTTTCACCACTGATTACATGATCATGTTTTGAGATTTTTGTGTCTTAATTAATATGTTCACCACATCAACTAAGAGAGTATTATTGTAGTGTTCCTAAAAAAGTTACCTCTAAACAATGTTGAATATCATTCTTCTTGGTACCAAATTGAAGCGCTATAGGAAAAAAAATTTAAAGATAAATTCAACAAGAGTCAATTCAGGAACTCACCCACTGTATAGGATTACTTAACTTCAAAGGTCTACTTAGTTACTCTCCCATTCATGGTTTTTTAATTTTATTTTTGTTTTACTTTTTGGGTAAGTTATAGTCTTTAAAATATTTAGAACTAACTAACCACAAACTCAATTAGATCATAATGACTCCCTCAAATATAATTATAACTTCACTCTAACTTCTAGTTACACATATACATACATAAAGAGTAGTGATTTTTAAGCCAAATCGAAACCGAGTTGCATGGTCAATTTGAATTGGACAACTATTTTTTTCATATACATAAATAGCTAAACTAGCTATCATAGGAGACTAATCAAACTAACCGTTCATAGTGTGGCATCTCTCAAATTAAAAATCAATTAATTTTCCACATTAGCGGACCCAAAAAAAAAAAAAAAAGGACACAAAATAAAGGGAATAAATATTTTGGAGAGAAAGGATCCCACCGTTTAGGCTTGCTTTGGCACAATTTATAAATTATATTTTTGTACAACTTTGAGATAATGTTGTTTTATTATTTTTTAAATCCATCTAGATTAGATGATCTTAAAAATTTGAAAAAATTAAAAATATTTTGAAAAAAAAATATTTTAAACATGAAAATAAATAAAATTTTATCAAAGTACCTTAAAAAATTTAAGCCGAAATTGTTGAAAAAAAAAAAAAAAATTCAAAAAAAGAACCTTTACATGGATCATGACACAATTATATTTTAAAAAGTTTTTCATATCACTTGCTACAAACACATTCTGACCTTTACTTTTTATGAAATTCATGTAAATCTCGTGTTAATACCACCAAGAATAATTGTTTGATGTATACTAATGAAATAATTGTTTTCTCACATGTTTCATTACTCTAGCCATGCACATTTCAACATTGACACACACTCTCTTGCATGGATTTTTTACAGGTGAAAGAGCTGCTGGCAGAGTTAGCTATGGTTGAGGATGAGATCTCTCGAATGGAAACCCAAATCAGCCTACTCCAATCCGAATTGAATCACGAAAAAGAAGTCACTAAAGAACATCATAAGATCAAACAATTGCAACAACAACAACAAAATGCAATGTCTCCAAACAACACTCGTGGTGGGTTTTCATCACTTTCGCCGAATTTCAGTCCCAACAACAAAGTTGAGAGTGGAAGGATGCCATTCGAGACAAAGGCTTTGCATTTCATAAGTAAAGCGATAAAAGGCGATTACAGTTTGAATTATGAAAACTTTAGTAGTTTTAATGAGAGATTATTGTTAAGTAATAATCACAAGGAAAAAAGCTTGAATGATGAGGTTGGATTTCAAGACCACAAGGCTTTGAGGAAGAGTGGGATGCTTAAACCATCCTCACCAATGCGTGAGCCTAGACATCCAACCCCCAAGGTATGTCTCTTCACAACAACAACAACAATATATTACATGCCCAAAAAAAAAAAAAAAAAAACTCAAAAAATTATTTAAAATTTCAATTGTGTGGATCATATTTATTATAAATATGACTCACAACACATCAAATTTGAATCTACACCATATATTTATTTTATGAATAAATTTTAAAATAAATTTTTTGAATTTCTATCTTTTCTATTACAACAATATTACAAACTAAGAATACTGATCACATAATCTTTCACAAACTTGTGGAACCCAAGATAAACCCCTGTGGGATTCATAGTGAGAAATTGTGTGATTGACTTTTTTTTTTTTTGGGTAATTTTATTTAAGTATATATTTAGAAAAATATTTACAGATTAATGATAAATTTTATACATATTAGAAAATAAAATTATAATTTTTTTCAAGCATTTGTAATTAATTTTAAAAAAATCTCTGACATGTTATTTTCTCTTTTTTTTTTTAATTACGATTTTTCTATTCGGAAATGATTTTCTTTGGTCCAGTGTTTTGGACCGACCAGAGAGTGTGCTGTTTGGGCTGTGGTGGATTCCATCATGGTCCATTTCTAAGACATTTATTTTGTAGCCCATCTCTATTTGAAAAAATTAAATCAATATAATTATATAATTTTATTATATTAAAAAAAATTTAACAAGTATAATTTTAAAATAAACTGTCTATTTTTATTTTTTTCAAAACAAATATAATTTTATTTTGTATTAATTTTTTTTTTCCATATTGTGTAAAATTCAATTTGAAATGGTCTAGTCCTTTGAAATAGATTATTTAGCCTTTGATTTTTTGTTCAATTTCCTAATGAATGTTATAGTTATATTAAATTGATATAATGTAAAAAATTAAATTACAAAATTGACATAAATAAAACTAGAGAAATTAAATTAACAAGTGACAAATTACAAGGATGAGATGGTGGGACTTTATGTTTTCAGAGAGAACATAACATGGAGGTCACAAACCAATCCAAGCAGAAGAAGAAAGCATCCAGAAGTGGTCACCAAACAAGCTATCAGAGAACATCATGAAGTGCTTGATCTTCATTTTTGTGAGGCTACTTAGAACTTCAAAAGCAATGGAGCTAGAGAAGTCAGGACCCATTTCAAGGTCTGCTAACTTCTCTTTAAGCTCAAGAAGCTTCCGGGTTGACACCATTTCCAACTCAAATGCAAGCTTGTTGCAGAAAGAGTTGAGGCAACAAGATCCTTATGGTATATTCACTACAGATGAATCCATCTCAAGGGACATTGGGCCTTACAAGAACTTGGTTATATTCACTTCTAGAAATTTGGATCCCAAATGCATCTCCAACTCTAGCTCCATTCCTCTGGTGCAAAGGTTAAGGTATGTCCCAAAACTTTTAGGGTGGGATTACAATAAATTATTTAGGAAAAACTGTTTCCTTTAACAAAACAAGTGGAACCCATATTGTTTTTTTTCCAATACACATAAGAAATTAAAACAATTTTTATTTATTTATTTTTACTGCCAATTGAACGCATCATAATGGAGGGAGGTTCTAAATAATCCCACTTAATTTCTCTCCACACCTCTGTATGCATAATAAATGTTGTACCATAGGGATAAATATTTGTACATATGGATCAAGAGAGAAATTTGATGGGTGTTTTTAGTAACTTTCCTTAATAGACATGTAGATATTGGGTCAAACAGTCTTTCTAGGTAGCATTGTAATACTTTATCTGAGCAATGAATAGTTTTAGATGAAGTTGGGTAAAAGTGAGAGATAAGATCAGTCCCATTTCATTTGTTCAGTTTTATTGGTCGGGGTCACCATATCACCTATTGATTGATGATACCATATTACCATTACACCCAATATCTATTGAATCTATTGTTTAGTCTCTAATGCATATGCATTCTTGAAATTACAATCTAATCTCTGTACTTCCTTTTTGGTATTGTGGATTATACAGGGTTTTAATGAACAGTCTCCAGAAGGTGGATTTGAGACATTTGAGTTACCAACAAAAGCTTGCATTCTGGATCAACATGTACAATGCTTGTATCATGCATGTATATATAGATGATTTAACAAAACTATTCTTCATTTTGTTTTTTTATTTTTCTGCATTTTTCTTCTTTAAATCCCTCATGTGTGCTACTCAAACTTTTCATTTTCAGGGATTTTTACATTATGGAGTCCCTTCTAATCCTGAGAAACTGCTTACATTGATGAACAAGGTATGTTACAAATACCTCAATAAGCTCATAAAGTAATTCTATCCTCAACGAAAGTTACATATATTTTTTTTTTTGTTGGAGAAAAATGAATCATTTAAGGTTCTTCAACAAAGTAGTCCATGAATTCAACAGGGCTAAGCTCGATTGCCCTACACCTCAACGATGACGTCAAGAGTCCAAGTCTTATAATAGGCAAGACTCCAATTTTTTTATACTACAACCTCCAAAAATATGTATATATACATATTTTTTTGAAATGAAGGGCCAGCTAATTAGAAGGGGTAATTTCAATATATTCATTCTAAAAAATAGCTTGAGCGGTTGCATATTTAATTAATAATTAGAGTTGTAATTTTCAAGCTCAAATTGACTTCAAACTAACATGTTTGGCTTGAATTGGAACATGTAAGTCAATTTCGGGTTACAAATCATTCTTCTTTTAATGAGGATTTTGTGAGTGTTAGATGTCATGTGATAATTTTCTTTATTGTTATTGGATTTGATAGTAGAGTTTATTATATTTATATTGAGTATTTGAGAAACAGTATAAGACGTGTATTTGTGATAGGTGAAAAATATAACTTGACAGTGCTACGTGGTAACTCCCATCATACAAAAATTTCTTAATTTTAATTGACCATTTGGAACAAAAAAGTACACATGCCCAAAAAAAATCTTAATTATATATTGTTCATGAAGTATGTGATTTATATTATTTTAATCCGTAATATTTTAATTATATCATAAGAGCTGAATGCTAAGAATATGTCGTTTAAATTCAGGCGACGCTCAACATTGGAGGCAACACAATTAATGCTCATGCTATTGAGCATTTTATTTTGAGGAAACCAGCATCTTCAATCTTAAAAGAGGTACATATTGTTATTATAGTATTAATAAATTTAATTTAGCAGATAATATATAAGAGGATATCATTTGTTATTGTGTTTGTTTCTTGTATGATCTTATGAGAAAAATGGTATTGTTAATTGTATGTATAGGTTAATAGAATGAGCGATAAAGAGGATAAAGAAGCCATTGTTAGACAACTTTATGGGCTGGACTCATCAGACCCCAATGTCACCTTCTCTCTTTGCTGTGGCACTCGTTCTTCTCCAGCTGTAAGTCTAATTCAATTCAATTCCATGTCCTTTTTTGCAATTTATTAAATTTCAAAAAGATTTGTGGAGAGAAGTAAAAATAAAAGTTAAGTATATATATTTTTTTCTCTTTACAATTTTTTTTCTCAATTTTAATATCCAAATAAAATTTAATTACACAATACATTTTTTGTGTACTTATATTTTATATTTATGTGCAGCTAACATTTGGTAAATAAAATTTTTGTACATAAAACCTATTTAAAAGGGTGTTTTCATGATATTTTTAAAATTATGAGCTACAATAACAAGTGTTTAAGCTTGAAATAATCAGACCAAGCCACATTGATAATTCAATTCACAAGAAATTAGGTTCATATCTCGATATTACTCTTCATTGAAAACACTCATAATTTCAATAAAGCCATTGTTACATTCTTCTACACCGACTTTTTGTATACATTTTACACAAGATTAGAATTTCTTATCTAGGCCTATTAAATCTGGGAGAAATTACATGTTAGAGGCCTTTGCAAAGATTAATTACAAATCTATAATAAAGTTTATGACTTCATCTTTTAATATTTATAAAGTTTACTACTAATTTGAAAATATTTTTCTAAATATACACTGAAGTGAAATTATTCTTTAAATTAATCAACAATGCTATGAACTTAGAAAATTTATCCATAAACACTAAGAAAAACTAATGTGTGGTTGAGATTTGATTCAAATGTGGATCCCACTATATAATAATTGAATCTAAGGCCTTGTTTGGCATATACTAAAAAAGTCAAAAAGTCAAAAAATCACTATCTTATTTAAGTCACATCATCTTATTTAAGTCATATCACCTTTCTACATCACTTCAAACTCACCCATACTTCATAAAAAGTCAAAAAGTATACTTATTTAGAATATCCCAAACAACTCCTAAATCACGCATTACTTTTTTTTTTTTTTTAATCAATATTCTAAATAATTAGATTTGTTAGTTTATTAGTAAAATTATTGTACCACTTACAGAGTCATTACTACTCTATCACTTCGATTCATTGACCTTTTCTCACTGCACCATAAGGTGCAGTTACACACCAACCTGCCACAAGGGCCTTGGCAACCACACATTACTTTTTCGGGGTAAAATTCTTAACAAATTTCCTAAAATCTTTTCTGTAAATTTATTGAACACTCCTCTGTTTCTTATCTTAATTGCTCATTGTTTTATGAGCAGGTGAGAATATACACAGCAGAAGGAATAGCAGCAGAGTTAGAGAAATCAAAGCTAGAATACCTTCAAGCCTCCATTGTAGTGACAAGCACAAAGAGGATTGCTCTCCCTGGACTTCTTCTTCGAAACATGCATGATTTCGCCAAAGACATGGACTCACTTGTTGAGTGGGTTTATCACCAGCTTCCAACTTCTGGGTCTTTGAGAAAATCCATGGTGGATTGCTTTAGGACACTCAACACTGCAAAGGTCTCTACCATTGTTGACAAAACCCCGTATGACTCTGAATTTCAATATCTCTTGTCTATATAAAATTTGAGAGTAATGTAATATACATAAACGAACTTCTAATCAGATCAAAAATAGTGAGATTCATATTATTTATGTGGGATCCACGTTTTTGAGTTTGATGGTAAAAAATTAAAAATTCGTTTATGTATTATCTCAACTGTTATTCAGTGAAAACTTATTAGAGATATGTATGCAGAAGATGATGGAAGACATTATGCAAAGTTCAATAAAACTATGGCCAACATTTGAGAATTTGGCTATATTTTAGTTGATTTTTTTTTTTTTAATTTTTTGAATATTTTATCAGATAAAAAAAAATTGTGTTTAGAATAATTTGTAGATTTTTTTTGTAGTTGAATAGATAATTGTGAAAGAAAAAGTGATTGATAGGATGTGACATTTTATCTTACTGACTATTTTAACATTTTTTGTATTCAGAATTTTATCATACCTTGGAAAGGAATATATGTTAGCAAAAATTTGGTTTTGGTTAAATCGATAGAGTAGATTCGACAGATAAGACCAATTTTTATAAACAAAGACCAAATCAAGCAATTGTGGTTGGTGTCTTATACCTTGACAGAATCAAGGACTTCTTTCGAGGTTGTAATGTGAAGAAATAAGGATAAACACATTGAAAATTTGATTAATAATACTTAAACTTGTTACTTAATTGCAAGAATCAAATTACAACTGCCAAGCATTACAATTGACAGAGTTCAATTACACTGGTTACAAAGATTAATGGTTAATATACTCCTAATTACAAGAACTACTCCTATGATATTTTAAACTACTCCTAGATTTTACAAGTGTTGTGAATTGGGTTGAAGATCCTTTTTTTTCTTCGAATTTTCAGCTTTTATACTGTTGCATTGGCCAAGAAATATGGCCATGTGTCCACTTGCTAGCATCTCTCATTTGTCCAAGATTTATAACTGCTGTAACTGCCTTCAATTCATTTTCTCATTAAAACAACCACGTGTCATGACTTTGATCTCTCTCTCCAGATCACCATCTTCATGCCCACGATTCTTAGACCCTTATTGCTTATGTTCTTGCTCTTTGATATGTCTGTCGACAGAGAATTTTGAATTTTGATGCCAACAGTGGTGTACACTAAATTGTTATAGGATGGGTCCTAAATTTGAAATAAATTGATTACATACTAATTTTTTTAAACAAAATTTTGAATAAATTTAGATGGGTCTGGCTTTCCTTCAGTCATAGATCAGACTGGAGGGTACTGTTGGACCCGTGAGGGCTTATTACAGGTCCCTTTTTGATATTTCGAATCGTTTAATGTGTAGAACTCATCGAATATTATAAGTTTATAAAAATCACATTGATCGGATATCGATAGTTATGTGATCAAATAAGTTTTGTATAAAAAAAATGGACGATGAAAAAATAAACGGTTGACAGAAATCTTATTCGATGAAATAACTATTGATATTCGATCAACGTGATTTTTTACAGGCATATAGTACACAACGATTTTTACATATTGAACGGTTCGGATTATCGAAACAAGACCTGTGGTGGGCTTTCACAGGCCCAACAATACCCTCTAGTCTGATTTGGGATTGGAGGGAAGCCAGTCCTAATTTAGATTATGTGGTCTTTTGGCAATATGGTAAAAGGTTGAGTTTGCAGCTTGGTTCCAAAAAAGTTACATTGGTTTTTTTAGTAAAAAATCATTTGGCAAGGTGAAAAAAAGTTACATATAAAATTACAAATATACCATTTATATTATTTAGGATTATACATGGGTGAAAATGTAAATTTTGTAAATTGGGTGGGGTAGTTTGGTCATTTTATTGTGATATGAAATCATAAATAAATATTAACCAAAAAATTCAAAAGTAGCTTTTTATCAACTTCCCAAATCACTTTTCAAAAAAGCCAAAAAAATTGATAAAAAGCCAAAAGTCAACTTTTTACCATCTTTTCAAAACACCCTTATGTACATACTACACAATGTTTTTCTTTTTATTTTTATATTCATACTTAAATTTATAATCTAAATATAATTTTCATTTCTCAATATTGCTCAAATATTTAATGCACACCAATTGGTAAAAGTTCGAAAAAAAAAACCTCGTGTAGGCCCATCAAAAGCCCAATAGCGCCCTCTAGGAATCCCAACAGAATGATTGATACTCTTTAGGAATCCCAACCAGATAATGGAAGTAGAGATTGTGATTTAGCGAAAGTAATTTAAAATAACAACCATGATAGAGACTTTCACTACCCGCATACACACGTGGGGGTTAGTGATTAGAGAGAGAAAAAAAAAAAAATTTGGCCAATGACCGCCTACTGGGAGTCCTGAGGTCTCCTCCAGTGGGGGTCCCAAGCATTAGGCTTAAAATAATTATAATTTTATGAAAGTAAGCAATTTAAGTAAGGGTGATTATTCAGTATTCTCGGAGTATGGACATGTGTTACTGTATAAGGTTTTAATTGGTAAAGAGGGATAGGGGCCCATGATTTATGTTAGGGATAGAAAACAACATAAAACTAAATAATTGGTGATTAACTTGAAGTATGACCACGTAATGTTCCGAGATTATTAAATAATTTTCCTTCAAGTAAGATGTGTCTTATATCACAACAAAATTTTCTCTTACAGCAGCAATAAACAATGTGAGACCATGAAATATCCTCTCACATGGATTGTAGGGATCTAACAAAGAGATGAACTTTGTCTCTCGTGTATCTGGAAAGATGAGCATGATTGGCGCCACCCAACCGGGGTTGCCGGTTTGAGACATTCCGGTGCTAAAGTTAGTCTTTTGATTGAAAGAATAAAGCTATGAAAATCAAGAGTCTTGGTGTGTAGTGTACGGAGAGAGCACATACCTCTCTTCTGGGATGCCCCCCTTTTATATAGATTTTTTTTTGGGGGGGGGGGTGGGGTGTGATATTTGTTTGGGCTGGACCCATTGTAGGCGTTGTTTGGGTTAACCCCAATAAGCTGATATATGTTTTTTTTCTGGCTCCCACAATTGCCCCAAAACTTTCATTGTTTGCGGTAGAAGGAATGAGAGCTTTTATCGCTGAGTTATACTGTTCAAATAGATGTTAGGTCTCGTAACAAATAATACATTTGAAAATGAGTAACATGAATGCATGACTGGATGAATGCATATATGTATGAATATATGTATAGATAAATGTACAAATATATGTATAACTATATGTATATAAGGGAGAGAGGTGAGTTCCAAACAAATTATATCATAAGTGAGTCTACATTAGATATCTCTGTAACGATGGGCTACGGTATTATAACCCCCGGGTGAGGGTGGAGTATATTGCCAAGTGCGAAGAGTGCCTCAAAATATGGACTTTCGTGCCGAGTTAGAGAACTTCTATGTACCGAGTACGGAAATGATTTCCTGAACCAAATAAT
Organism: Camellia japonica; assembly: GCA_030407325.1. Classification (NCBI taxonomy): domain Eukaryota; kingdom Viridiplantae; phylum Streptophyta; class Magnoliopsida; order Ericales; family Theaceae; genus Camellia; species Camellia japonica. Next base: position 69,516,411 of record JAPPVO010000003.1, on the reverse strand, counting down.
GTAGATTGAATAAAGTAGATATATCAACCAAAAAATGGACCACGGTATTATTATCCTGGGGCGAGGGTGTAGATTTACAGTATTATAACCCTCGGGTGAGGGTGTAGGCCACGGTAATCTAACCTCCGGGCGTAGGTATAGGCTGCGGTATTCTAACCTCTGGGCGTAGGTGTAGGCCGCGGTATTCTAACCTCTGGGCGTAGGTGTAGGCCTTTGCTGATGGCATTCCGTGCCAAGTGTGAAGATTATGCTGTACTCGGAGACTTTTGTGGATTTTAAGTGGCGATCAAGTGCCAATATTGCAAGGATTTTGAATAATACATCCTGTGTCAGTGATGGCCTGTACCGAATGAGGTAGACGTGTTAATCATAAATAATATTGCTCTGCTTGTAAGGAATTGCCAAGTAGATATTGGGCCAACTATTTAATTGCCGAGTAAATTTTGGGCCAATTAGCATCGCTCGGTTTGCGTTTAGTCCAATGTAGACTTGCCCCATTGCTTTCGAATAACAGGTGTTAGTCGGAAGGCATGCAGATTGGACATGCCCCATTGCCCTATGTTGTGGGGTAGATTCGGCTTTGGTAAAATGACGGCACGTAAAAATATGCCGACTGCCAAGTATGTAATGTATTGCCCCAAAATTGGCGCGTGCATGGAGATGTGTGAAAAGGAGCGGGAGTTTGTAACTGAAGTAAATTTCGTTGTAATGTTGGTACCAAGTTGGCCAAGTATGCATGCATATCAGAGGTGCCGAGATGAGGATCGACTGATTTTCCCCAATTGGAAAGTGAAAAATTGACTAAGATGTCTCAGTGGGCAATAAATGGCCAAGGTAACGAAATGAATGATCGGGGAAGACAGAGGATTATATCTTAGCCCCAAGATCCTGTTGCAGAAAATGTATGCTCATTGGATATGATTTGACCATTGATTTTGCATTTCATGTTCTCGATTGGCCAATTTATTGAACTCAATATGCAACTCAAAATTTGCAAAATTAGACCGTACAGATGTATTCAGAAGGCGCCAAATAGTTGAAAACGACTATTGGATTGTTGAAATCGGACCCCTGAGGATGTAATTGCAACCAAAAATAGATCAGACGAATCAGATCGATGAAGAATTGAGCTCCGCGAAGCGTTGGATAATTTCTCGGCTTGGCTTGGTGGCTTTGGCAAAAAATAATTTAAAAAATATGGAAAAATGGTGCCAATAAGATTTGAACCCTTGTCTTTGGAAGGAAGAAAGAGTACTAAACCATTGTGCCAAGACAAAACCTTATGTTTTTATTTGGCAAAGTATATATTTGAATGTGATTGTTCAGCTATTATGGGATGTAACTTAGCCATGATGCACCGAATGATTTCTTTTGTTTTCCATGGTCGTCTTATTCGACGTGAATTTCTGAGCAAACTTCGACTAGCTCGTACAACTTTGTTTGAGCTCTGATTTTGACACGGTTTGTTGTGTTAGACAAGTCTCAATGAGTACTTCATGCTGGTATGGTCAAAACTTGAGTTTGATAGCTTCAGAAATTTCAGGTGTCAAAAAATGTGATCCGTATTCGCAACTTTCGACAAACTTTGGTTACTTCTTGGTTTCTCGGGTTGGTGGGTTTGGACTCTTTGAGCCAATACGAATCCTGTGGTATGTTTAGATGTGGATTTCGGCAAGCCGAGATGCCAGTTTTATGCCGAGATAGTAGCGCCGAGCAATATTGTTGTACTTCTGAGAAGTAAATTAGGAGATTTTTGCTGAAGAGGTAGATAAATTAATAATTGTAGTTGTTTTGAGAATGTCTAATGTTGTGGAGTGGACGTATATATAGCCGAGTAGTATTGCCGAGTAAGCAATGCTAGCTGAATACTGGTCGAAAATGTTAGCTTAAAAATGTTACTCTACTGAAAACTACTTGGCCCAAGAAATCGACATTTCTCCAATTGTTGATTAGGATCTGTAGAGCTTGGTGCTGGGTGGACCTTGGTGCTGAATAAACTGTTGATGTGTATATTGTGCCGAATAAACTTTTGATGTTCATATATTCTTTAAGGAAAAATATACTCTGAAAGGCGGCACCTTTAAGGAGTAGTATATATATACTCTGAAAATTGCAAAAATATTGTGAACGAATAATGTTGCCGAATACTACCATACCCAGTCAGATATTTATTTATTTTTGATCGCCAAAGAAAAATTCCATTAAAAACATGAAATTTAAAGGTACAAGGAAATAAAACGCATTGAGAGAGATTCGAAGAGTAAAACTCACTCTTCTACTACTGCTACTCGTGACTTACAATCAACCCCTTAGCCTCACAATTTTAAATTTTAAAAAACAAATAAAAAACAAACCAAACTCTTGAACCCCACACCTAAAACATTAATACACTGATAAATCCCACGTCTGATAAACTCTTGAGCCCCACGCTTGTCTTGAAAACCCCACGCCTGACTGAACACCCTGCACTATTGTCAGACACTTAGCCTCCATAATCGCCAGCCACTCAGGCTCCATTTTTGCCGAGAACCACCCATGTCCGCAATACCTTCTGCTGGTTACTCCTCCTCATCCCAACAAATTCCTTACTCTCGACTTCAACCTCCGCCGGGACTGCTGCTAGTGCCTCTTCTAATGCTGCTGTAACATCCTCCTTTGGTTCTTCTTCAGCAACCACTGGCTCTGCCTTTGGGACTGGGGCTGCTAGTGCTGTCATTACGCTTGTAACCTGCAAAACCCAGTTTTCCATATTAAACTCCCACGGTTTTCCCCGCCCAAACAACTCCCTCGGATGATCCTCACCAACAACACTGAGCAGTCCCCTCTTTGTTGACCCGGCATCAATCTCCTCTTAACCAAACACAAACACCGACCGCAATAAAATTGAACGGAATTCAGCCCTCAAACTCCCATTCGCACAGGAGTGCCCGAATGAAGATCCTAAACAACTCTGGATCCTCCACCCCTCAAACTCCCGCTCGCAAAGAAGTGCCCGAATGAAGTTCCTGAACCAACCCACCCATGTTCAACGCACCCATCCTAAACCGAAACCCATGGCTGAAGCACCACTTCCACCCAACAAAGCACCACTTCCACCGAACCTCTCCATTCGAGAAAAACACCCACCAAAACCACCCAACAAAGCTTCCATGAGCACCAAAACCCACAAAGTGTAGACCCAACAAGCTTTCAGACCGCCGGATATGATAGATCTAATGCCACCCAAGGAATACCCAGCTAAAACCCCAAAGACCGCCTGTGAAAACGAGCATCCTACACAAAAAAGAACCAAAAAAGCAACCTAAGCAAATCTAGAGATTAGATCTGAAAAGGAGAAAGTGCAAAACTAATGGGGGCTCAAGTTTATTAGGAGAAAAAACATATATATATATATATATATATGTGTAGACGCGCTCCCGGGAACTCCCCGATATCCGCGCGCGTGAGGGGGCGAATCTCATTTTGTTCTCTGAGCTACTACAATTCGGACTCAAATGTCACGGTTCTGAATCTAATCTCACAATGTGCGATGTGAGACCGATAAATCACCAAAGAGTCCAAATTCGGCAAATTGTTTTGGAAAACTGATTTTTATAAAGAAGTGCCAAACATGGACTGCTTTGCCAGATACAGAGTCACCATCTAAATATTTTATTTTGGGGGGATTTAGGAAACCCTGACTCGTGCCTAAGGCCACGTGTCCGTCATCACCAAAGTTGCCTCGGCTCGGGAACTTGGGTACGAGAGGGGAAGGTCATGCAATGAGCACCCTGCTCACCCGATCAAAGATCGACCTGTACTAAGCATGATATTTTGTTTTTGAAAACACATGTGCTTTTATTCCGGTTATTTAGCTAATCTTACTACGTGATGCGCATAGCATACAAGTATAGACTAGATCACCTAATTTGGAACAAAACATTGCATGTTAGTTTGTGAAAATGATTTGAAGTTTGTTACTCGCAAGTAGGCTAAATCACGGATTTCAATGAATTGTTCCAATTCAAGCAATCCAACCTTTACCCACAGGCATTCAGGTAGTTATATCAAATAAGCAGTTAGCCTTATGGCAAGCATGCTTTCATGGTAACAAATAACACACATGCAGTATGCTAAAGCGTAAACACTCACAGTGTACTCTGAGCCAAAACAAAGAACTAGTTAGAAATCATGCATGATCCTAGTTCATGTTAAGATGGCTAATGTAACACATGCGAAAATGCAATTTAGAACAGGCTCGGCTATCATAATCATGTCATGTGAAATGCAACTTGATACATGTATTCAAATAGGTATTGAAATACAATGCAGTTAGTATGATGCGCGGAGCACGGTGCATGCAATACAGATGAATGGATGCACACATGTGAGCATAAGGTATGCTAATTGGAACATGTTGTAACATGCTCGGGAGGGTACCCGCGCGCGTTAAACACTTCGGACTCTCAAGATCTCTTTGATCTCAAGTTTCACGAGTGCAATGTGAAACATAGATGAGAGTCCAGATTTGGCAACTTTTATTGAAAATCCATTTTATTGCAATTTTGTCAAAAATGGATTGCGTCATTAGATCTCAGAGTCGCCACCTAATATTTTGGGAAATTAGGAAACCCATGACTCGGTGCCAAAGGCCACTGTTCGTCGTAACCAAGGATGCTTGGCTCGGAACCTTAGGTATGAGAGGGGAAGGTCAATAATGAGCACCCCCACTCACCCGATCAAAAGATCGGCCTCTACTAAACCATGATATGACTTTTATTTTCTTTATATGGTTATGTTCTGATTATTGAATAAATCCTAACATTTACTATGTGAAGCATACAAGTATAGACTAGTTTGCTCAAATTGGAACAATTCAACTTCATGTTTGTTTTCCAAAAAGGGTTTGAATTTGCCACCTCAAGTGGGCTTAGAGTTTGTGAATTTGCCACTACAAAGTGGGCTAAAAACGTACAGTCGTTGAATCATTCCAATTCAGGCAACAAGCCTTCATCCACAGGTATTCAAATAGTTTATCACTTAAGCAAATAGCCACATGGTAGGATGCTAAACATAATAAGAAAATCACACACAAATGAGATGCTAAAGCATAAAAACTCATAGATTTATTGACGTCCCTCGAACAGCTACAAAACAAAGTTAGTAAAATATGCATGATCTTATATACAGAATCCTAATGCAATTCACTCATGAGATGCACTAAAGATTCGGCTTCTAAAATATGACATGTGAATCATTGCAAAACGCGTGATAACGCACAAAATCATAGGATAATCAATCAAAGCATAAATATGCAAATTTAGCCGAATCTTATGCATGGAGCATGGATGTAAAGCATGGATATGCATGGCATGTCAGATATATACATACACACAGTTAGGGAAAACAATGAAAGAATGGGATAAAAAGAAGCGAGGTGGGGGATTATTACAATACCCGAATTATTACAGATCCGATGAGAGAGAGAAGGGATGAAAAATAAAATCCTCACAAACACTCAAAAAAAAAAAAAACAAAATAAAATAAAATAAAATAAAATCTTCCAACATCCAGCAGACTTGCACACCTCAGCCCATGTACTCAATTCATCCCTATGACTGATATTATGCTGCCAATGGACTTGGCTTGGCTGCCCTTCACTTCCAAGTGTAGTTTTTCCATCCCAAGCCCATTAACCATAAACAGCTGCAAACAACAACAAACAAGGCCAAGAAGAAAAATTGTGCAGATGACCAACAAAGGAGGAGCTGCTGTTCTGTGAATTGAGAGAGAGAGAGAGAGAATTGGGTGTCTCTAGAGAGAGAAAAGTTGGTGGTCTCCCTCCCTCTTTTTCTTACCCGTGTGTGCCTCCTAGAGAGAGAAGAAAGAGAACTAGTGCATGTGTTTCAAAACCGTGTGTGTGAGTCCCAAGTGCATGCATGTGTGAGTGTTGTAGTGTGCTGCTGTGTGTGGGTGAGTGTGTGTTGTCCGAGAGCTGTGTGCGTGTGTGTGCATCTGTGTTGTGTGTGATGTCTACGGTGGTGGTGCTGGGTCTGTGTGTGTGTGCTGCCTGTGTATGGGTGAGTCTGTGTCTGTGTGTGCTGCTGTGTGTGGGTGAGTTTGTGTGTGTGTGCTGCCCGTGTATGGACTGCTATGGTAGTGGGTGTATGGATGTGTGTTAGTTGGGTGTCGAGAGGGAGAAGAGAGGGAGAGCCACATCAGTGCATCCCCTTCAAAGCCGTGTCTGTGTGTGTTTGTGCCATGTCAATGGTGTGTGTGTGCCTGAGTTGTGGATGAAGATGGTGAATGGTGTCAATATGCATGCATGTGGGTGTCACTCCCCCCTCTCTCCCGTGTGTGCTGTGTGTTTGTGGGATCTTCTCCCCCACTCTCCTCAAGCCGAGAGAGAGAGAGTGAGGGAGAGATCACCCGTGCCTCTCTCTGTGTTGAGTCCCCCTCTACCTGTGTTGTGTTCAATTTTAGAGAGAGAGAGGTCAGTGCCCGAGAGAGAGAGTGAGATGGCAGTCAGTGTTCCCCCCCTTCGTGAGATAGAGATATCATTCTTTAAACCAACCACCCCACCCACTGCTTTCTCTTATCTCTCTTTTTTTTTTCTTTATCCGTGTCTCTGAGGCTCTGGTGAGTCCCTCCTCCTCTCTTATTTTATGATCCAACCATGCTGTAAAGCACTCCCACTTAGCCGACCTCTCTTTTTTTTTTTTTTTTTTTTTTTTTTATCATTCTAACTCTCAACAAATCAAATATTCTTCATCACCCAAAAACACTCATAATCATTATTCCCTCAATCTTTTTTATTTTATTTTATTTTATTTATTATTTTTTTTTCTTGTCTTTTGTTTTAACAATAGTTATCAATTATAAAACACACTTAAAAGATATGCACACACACCTAATTTAATACACACACATAGAATTATAAAACACTACAAATTACCAAAATATTAGTGATGGCCAAAATGGGTGAGGTTTGGAATTTTGAAATTTCAATTTGATTTTTCTGGTGAGGGTGGTCAAAATAAAATGCCCAAGTCTTAGGGCCGGTCAAAATGGGGTGTCTACAGTTGCCCCTCTTTGGAATGGGGTAAAAAGGGAGTTAAGTTCTTACCCTTGTAGCCTTCTTCAACAAAGATGGTGTGATGGCTTCTTTGAGCTTCAAACCAACCAAGAATCACCAAAAACCAACCTCTAGAACCTCTGTCCCAAGAGAAAGGTGAAACACTAGGTGCTAGTGTGCAAAAGTAAGGCACAAAACACCTAGTTTAACAAGAGAAGGATAGATATAGGATAGATATGTATTCTCTAACCTAAACCAGAGCTTCCTCTCTGTCTAAAATGGCTGAAAACCTCTCAAGAAATCCAACCCTAAGCCAAGAAGAAGAGCATTCCTCTTATAGAACTTGTAAAACTTACAAGCTAAGCAACCAAGGGCTCATCCCTCCATACACGTGTATGGAGGGGAAGCCAATGGCACACAGCTGTCTGAAAATATCTCAGAAAGCAAGTGCACAGTGTCCGGCCGGCAAAAAATGTCATTTTGACAAAATTGAGTGCCGACCGGCACAAAAGAATGCCGACCGGCACAATATAGTGCCGATGGCAACACCAACCAGCCGGTGGCCTCTGGCCACAGCCGGTGGTATGTGGGGGTGCCTCACAAAGCATTCCCTGCCTTCCCAAGGCAAAACACAAGTGTTTGGTGCAAAACCAAACACCAAACGGTCGAGTTCGGAGGTCCTGAGGCAAGGCGCGCATAGCCGAGAACTCCGGGAACTCCAAACGAACACAAACATGGATAATCACCGAGTGTTCCAACGGTGACATCCAAGTCTTGAGGACGGTCAAAAATGGGGTGTCTACATGTACCCGTCTTCGATGTCCGGGATTGAATTAACTCCTTGTGCCTGTTTGAAAAGTTTTTCCAACTTGGCCAGCTTCAACATAGTTGAGTCAGACTCAGGTGCTTCAGAGGGAAGGAGCCCTCCCACTGGTTGTGGAAGAGGAAATGATCCTCCTGAAGTTTGTGCGGGAACCCTTAGGTCTTCTGGCGAGTTAAGTTCGGGAAACTTGTCAGCTGGTAGAGGTGGAGGTGGAACTGGATGAGTCACCGGAGGTGGTTGAGTAATGGACGCCCCAGATGAGCGTTGCAGTTCAGCAAGAGTATTGCCTTGAGCAGCAAGAGTAGTGCCTTGGGTAGCAACCGTAGTGGCAACGGTATCCATGCTCCGTTGAAGGCCCAGTAGTATGTCTGCTATATTTTCTGGAATCTGAGCCATCACTGATTCTGGTGAGTCAAGTGGTGATGATCTAGCAGGTGAAGAAGGGGTATTCTGGACAGTTGATGAAGCTTTTGCTTTTCTTTGTGTAACCAGTGGCAAAGAAACTAACACTGGCTGACCCTGAACCAAATCTGCACTTTTACAAAGTCTACCAACGCGAGTCCACAGAACTTGGGGGATATCAGACCTTTCGGAAGCTATATTGCCCAACTACCTTGCTGAAACAAAACGGGACCCCCAATCAGAATTTTATTAGCATCCCAGCTCAACTGATTACTGCTAACTCACGTTGAAATACTGAACTCAACCCCACAAAATGATTGAACCACTCATATGAATCTGAGAATTCCCATACATTGCACATAACACATAGTAGGAAAGAGAACAAACACCCTATGGGGGCTAGGGTTACCCTGTCCTAACTTTGAAATGATCTAGGGTTTCACTATTCAAACAAGCGGCATCATACATCCTAGAAATGGGAGAGCATCCTGTCCTAATTTTGAAAGGTACTATAGCTCACTATATGTACAAGGTTAGCTCTACTCTAAGGGTTAAAGTCAAGGTGACGTTACCAAAGAGTCCTTTGGGTCATAACCAATAAAGATCCCAGGAAATCAGAAGAGTCAAATAGCCTCTCTTTGGAGTCTGAGAACCTTAGATAGCAAAGCTAGATAGCAGGGCTACATAGCAAAGCTACCCTTTTGACAAATCTCAAAAGGTTATAACACAAGGCCTCTAAAGTATCGTAAAAATAGGTGTAGTGTCACAAAAAGCTTGCCTGTGCTCCCACCAGTATCTGGGCAACACAGGAACTTTAAGTGCACCAATGCATGCAATGCAATAAACATATAATTGAAAATAAAAGTCATATCATGGAGTTCGAGTCAAGGTTTCATAAAATCCCCAGCAGAGTCGCCAGAAACTGTAACATGCCCGGGAGGGTACCCGCGCGCGTTAAACAGTTCGGACTCCCGAGATCTCTTTGATCTCAAGTTTCACGAGTGCAATGTGAAACATAGATGAGAGTCTAGATTTGGCAACTTTTATTGAAAATCCATTTTATTGCAATTTTGTCAAAAATGGACTGCGTCATCAGATCTCAGAGTCGCCACCTAATATTTTGGGAAATTAGGAAACCCATGACTCGGTGCCAAAGGTCACTGTTCGTCGTAACCAAGGATGCTTGGCTCGGAACCTTAGGTATGAGAGGGGAAGGTCAATAATGAGCACCCCCACTCACCCGATCAAAAGATCGGCCTCTACTAAACCATGATATGATTTTTATTTTCTTTATATGGTTATGTTCTGATTATTGAATAAATCCTAACATTTACTATGTGAAGCATACAAGTATAGACTAGTTTGCTCAAATTGGAACAATTCAACTTCATGTTTGTTTTCCAAAAAGGGTTTGAATTTGCCACCTCAAGTGGGCTTAGAGTTTGTGAATTTGCCACTACAAAGTGGGCTAAAAACGTACAGTCGTTGAATCATTCCAATTCAGGCAACAAGCCTTCATCCACAGGCATTCAAACAGTTTATCACTTAAGCAAATAGCCACATGGTAGGATGCTAAACATAATAAGAAAATCACACACAAATGAGATGCTAAAGTATAAAAACTCACAGATTTATTGACGTCCCTCGAACAGCTACAAAACAAAGTTAGTAAAATATGCATGATCTTATATACAGAATCCTAATGCAATTCACTCATGAGATGCACTAAAGATTCGGCTTCTAAAATATGACATGTGAATCATTGTAAAACGCGTGATAGCGCACAAAATCATAGGATAATCAATCAAAGCATAAATATGCAAATTTAGCCGAATCTTATGCATGGAGCATGGATGTAAAGCATGGATATGCATGGCATGTCAGATATATACATACACACAGTTAGGGAAAACAATGAAAGAATGGGATAAAAAGAAGCGGGGTGGGGGATTATTACAATACCCGAATTATTACAGATCCGATGAGAGAGAGAAGGGATGAAAAATAAAATCCTCACAAACACTCAAAAAAAACAAAACAAAATAAAATAAAATAAAATAAAATAAAATAAAATCTTCCAACATCCAGCAGACTTGCACACCTCAGCCCATGTACTCAATTCATCCCTATGATTGATATTATGCTGCCAATGGACTTGGCTTGGCTGCCCTTCACTTCCAAGTGTAGTTTTTCCATCCCAAGCCCATTAACCATAAACAGCTGCAAACAACAACAAACAAGGCCAAGAAGAAAAATTGTGCAGATGACCAACAAAGGAGGAGCTGCTGTTCTGTGAATTGAGAGAGAGAGAGAGAGAGAGAGAGAGAATTGGGTGTCTCTAGAGAGAGAAAAGTTGGTGGTCTCTCTCCCTCTTTTTCTTACCCGTGTGTGCCTCCTAGAGAGAGAAGAAAGAGAACTAGTGCATGTGTTTCAAAACCGTGTGTGTGAGTCCCAAGTGCATGCATGTGTGAGTGTTGTAGTGTGCTGCTGTGTGTGGGTGAGTGTGTGTTGTCCGAGAGCTGTGTGCGTGTGTGTGCATCTGTGTTGTGTGTGATGTCCACGGTGGTGGTGCTGGGTCTGTGTGTGTGTGCTGCCCTTGTATGGACTGCTATGGTAGTGGGTGTATGGATGTGTGTTAGTTGGGTGTCGAGAGGGAGAAGAGAGGGAGAGCCAGATCAGTACATCCCCTTCAAAGCCGTGTCTGTGTGTGTTTGTGCCATGTAAATGGTGTGTGTGTGCCTGAGTTGTGGATGAAGATGGTGAATGGTGTCAATATGCATGCATGTGGGTGTCACTCCCCCTCTCTCCCGTGTGTGCTGTGTGTTTGTGGGATCTTCTCCCCCACTCTCCTCAAGCCGAGAGAGAGAGAGTGAGGGAGAGATCACCCGTGCCTCTCTCTGTGTTGAGTCCTCCTCTGCCTGTGTTGTGTTCAATTTTAGAGAGAGAGAGGTCAGTGCCCGAGAGAGAGAGTGACATGGCAGTCAGTGTTCCCCCCCTTCGTGAGATAGAGATATCATTCTTTAAACCAACCACCCCACCCACTCCTTTCTCTTATCTCTTTTTTTTTTTTCTTTATCCGTGTCTCTGAGGCTCTGGTGAGTCCCTCCTCCTCTCTTATTTTATGATCCAACCATGCTGTAAAGCACTCCCACTTAGCCGACCTCTCTTTTTTTTTTTTTTTTTTTTTTTTTTTTTTATCATTCTAACTCTCAACAAATCAAATATTCTTCATCACCCAAAAACACTCATCATCATTATTCCCTCCATCTTTTTTTTTTATTTTATTTATTTATTATTATTTTTTCTTGTCTTTTGTTTTAACAATAGTTATCAATTATAAAACACACTTAAAAGATATGCACACACACCTAATTTAATACACACACATAAAATTATAAAACACTACAAATTACCAAAATATTAGTGATGGCCAAAATGGGTGAGGTTTGGAATTTTGAAATTTCAATTTGATTTTTCTGGTGAGGGTGGTCAAAATAAAATGCCCAAGTCTTAGGGCCGGTCAAAATGGGGTGTCTACACATGTCCTAAAACTAACCATCGTAAGCGGTTAAGTAAAAGGGAGAAATAAATGGGGGTTGGAAGACATGCATCGCACACACGCACGCTTATTACAACAGTTGGCCCTCTTGACGGAGGGACCGAATAAGAAGCTAACTAGCTAATCTAAGCTAATTAAACTAATTATTACATCACAACGAAGCTAATTAACTAATCCTAGTTAACTAACTATTACAAAACAATTAAGCAGCTAAACGTATTAACTACTTAAATACAAGCCAAAACATAAACTAGCTAAGCACATTAGCTAAGTAAAGCAATAAAACAATGCGCTCAGAGGGAAGAATGCATGCATGCTCGGTCGCCTCGTTTGGAAATCCGTCGCGATGTCCCAACTTGCCTCTGTTTGCAACTGTTCTCAGAAACTTGCACCAAGCTCTAGAAAGCTTAAACTCCACCATAGGAACCTGTGGGAGGGTGGCTGACCACCTAGGGGTGTCACCAGCCATGGCCGACCACCTATCTTTGTTGTAGACCAGAAAAAGTGGTCGGCCAGCTAGTTTTTCTGGCTGGCCGACCAATTGTTGCTGCCAAACTCCAGTTCTCTGCAACAGAGAGCAATAAAGGGCATGGCAATATATTTGCAAGGTATGTGTGCACAACCACCCTTCCTATCATTTCATAAGCTCAAGGGGGTGTGGTTCTCGACCCTCGGGCCATCAATCACGCATCTCGATGCATGATGGCCGAGAGGCGAAGTTGCACAATTTAATATGAAAATGAATGCACAAGTAAACACATAAAGCCTAAAACTCTATCATGTATGATCAAGAGTGTCGGCGACCAAGAATTGAGGCACGTTTCATCACTTCAAGTATGAAACGTTCCTCGTTTCTCGTGCTGGGATTAACACATAATCCAAGCAAATGCAAAACAAGCATGGCATACACAATGCGACTCAAGCATGCAAGTATGGAATGTAACTTGAGCATGCAAACATGCAATACAATACAAGCATGCAAATATGCAATATGACTTAAACATGCAAACATGCAATATGAATAGCATGCAAACATGAAAATAAAAGCTAGCATACGCAATGCAAATGACAACTAGCATACATAATGCGATGAACATGGCACACACAAATGCAATGAACAATATGGCATGCTCAATGCAATGTGACCTAAGCATGCAAACAACATGGCATACACAATGCTAAATAAATCATGCGAACAACATGACATACTCAATGCGATGAACCACATGGCATACTCAATGCTCAATGGACTTAAACCAAGATGGACAGACCTCAGCCATGCCCAAAATAGAGGCCATAACACCAAAATAAAGGCACAAAACACAAAGCATGCATGTACAATGCATTGGCCAACCAAGTAGGGCTAAGAGCACAACCCTCAAGAAGGCTCAAGGAGTGATAAATGCAGAAGTGTAACAACACTAAATGCACTGAAATTAAGTAAGAAATGATGCCAAATCATTCAAACAAACACAAGTATAGCATGCAAAGGTCTTAAAGCATGAAAGCTAGCAAAGAGGACTACAAAGGAGACATGCAATACATGGCACATATGCATGAACCAACCACAAACAGAGCTCAAGTAGGTCAAAACATGGACCAAAGCATGCTAAGATGAAGGCTCAAAGGCTTAGGCAAGATGACATACATGCTAGGCCATAAGTAAGGCAACAATGCACAGCATTCAAAGGCACTTAAAGAATGAATGAAGTGGGAACATGGCAATGCTATAAGCTCTGAAATGAAGTATTAAATGATGCCAAATCATCTAAATAGTTCAAAGATAGCATGCATGAGTCAACAAAACACAAAGCTAGCAAGGCCAATTGCACTACAGCTATACAAAACATGAAGGATATGGCAAAGGCAACCCAAAAAAGTCCTAGAACATGTCAAAATGATACTAAAACATTCATAGAAAGAAGCCAAAACAAGCTATCATGAAGGGTATAAGGCAAGATGCATACGAGGCCACAAGTAAGGATTACACTACACCTACCGAGACCAAGCATGGGCTGACTTAACCAATAAAAATCAGAGTTATATCATGGCAAAATAACCCCAAATAAACACTGAAATGATAGCTCGCAAGCTTAGGCATGAAGGCATACGTAATGATTCATGTTAAGGCATAAAGGGGCAAACCCTCCAACGCATTGAAAGAGTGACAAAAGTGAGTGTATGGCCACACTATATGGACTGAAATCACATTTCAAATGATGCCAAATCATGTAAATAGCCCAAGTAATGCATGCTAGTGGACTTAATACATAAAGCTAACAAGCTAGAATGCACTATAGCTATACAAAGCAAGTCATGCATGACCAAAACAACACAAATCAGACCTTAAACATGGTAAAATATGAACAAAATCTTCTTGGAGTTAAGCCAAAAGCATGCTAGAATGATGATCAAAAGCATAACACACATTAGGCCAATGAATGAAATTGCACTACAAGTGCATGGAGCATGCAAGATGCTAACAAACTAAGCCAAAAAAGATCTAAAGCATGTTAAAACAACACCAAAAACCTACTGAGATGGACTCAAAACATACTAGAAAGACATGCTATTTCATGAGGCATACAAGGCTAGTTTGCAAAATTTACACTACAAGTGTATTAAGCATGCAAGGGGTGACCAAACCAAGCCAAAACAAAGTTATGGCAGGTCCTAAAATTCACAAAAAAGTGCTTGAACTAAGCTTAAAAGAAGGAGAAATACATGCTCTTTTGATGAGCCATCAACACAAGTAAACAAGAGAAAAGGAGGGGGGACAACCCCCTCCTATTTGGGGCCTCAAAACCACATTTCTACCACTGAAAATCTACTGGATTTCAGTGGTTAAAAGGACAAACAAAGATGGTTTGAAAGGTGGTGAAAGATGCACAAAAGGCCTCACAAGCCAAGGAACAAAATGGAAGGAACACCCCTTAGCCAAACAAGGCTTAAACCACCACTTTGAGGACTGAAAAACAGAGTTTTTTTTCAGTTCAAAACCAAGCCAAAAACAGTTTGAAAGGGTGGCAAAACAAGCATGTAAAGTTGGCCAAGATAGTGTACAAAAATGAGCTTAAAAGGAGGGAGATGTTTACCCTTGAAGCATAGTTGCAAAATAGCCAAAATTCTGAGCTAAAACCACCTTAGGAGCTCCAAATGATCCTCAAAGAACCTCAGCCCAATGGTGGTTAAGTTTGATCAAAGATGCCTAGGCAAAAGAGAGGTATATCTCCAAGTATACCTCTTGCATGCACACAAGGTCAAGAGGGAGAGCCAACTAGAGAGACAAGCTGAAATTTTAGCTCTGGAATTTCTAGAGAGAGAGGACTTTTTTAGAGAGAGAGGCTCCCAAAATTGCTTCAAAGTTCTTCTCCTTGCAAAAATGAGTGAAAAGCCTCATATATAGCAATATACAAGAGTTGGTTCAAAATATCTGAGTTTGGAAATATCTGGAGGAATGGACAACAGTTGGAGGGAAAAGATCTTCGAAAAATCTGAGTTTGGGACCTGCAAACCACTTTTCTGGTCGGCCGACCACTTTTTCTGGTCGGCTGACCACTTTTCTGCTTTCTAGGTTCAACTTCAAATGGGCATAACTCCTTCATCTAGACTATTTTTCAGGTCATTCTTGTGTCCAAATTGAAGCCCCGGAAGTAAGCTTTCCAATGGTGGCAGCCGTGTATCAAAATTCCAACTATGAAAAAAGTTATGCCTATTTTGGTGAAGCCGCTCAGTTTCGATCCTTCTCGGATTCATGCCGAACTTCTCCCAAAGTAGTTTTCTTCTCTCCTTTCTCATTTTTTTCAACTCCAAACCCCTAAACAAGGTGTTTTGAAAGATTTTTCAAAGATTTCATCTCTCTTTCATTTATTTCCACTTTGTTCTCGCTCAGTTTACCGAAAGGTGCAACATTTAACAAAATACGAACGTCGGAACATCGTAGGAACTTTGTTTCAAAAATGTTTTGAAGGAGAGGGTTTTAAGGTCTAAAAACCATTAAAAATAGCTTTGGTCCAAAATGAGGTGTGAGGTTAGGCTTTGACTCTCCTCTTACCGAAGGAAACCTTCACACTGCACAACTTTCAACACCAAGTAAACCATCAGTAACGGCGCCCAAGTCTTAAGGGCGGTCAAAAATGGGGTGTCTACAATATGTTTTTTATATACATATATTAAATATATGTACATATATATATAATGTTGTCGAATTAGTTGTATTCGCTGGAGTGCTCCACAGAAAGGTAAGTGATAAAAGTTAGTTCCCAATAAATAATACTATGTAACAATATAGATAATTTTAGAGACAGAATCAAGACCCAAATGTAGGGCTACAAACTTCATCTTGTTTTGTCAACTTTTCTAAGCAATATTGATATTCAGGGTTTGATCAATTTGTGAGCATAAATAGGCACATACATAAACGGACATATATATATATATATATATTTGAACTTTAGCAATAAACATAATAAAAAAGAACCCAGTTGTAGGTCTACATTTTTTTTAAAAAGAAATGGATTAACCTTGGTGCCGAGCTTTTGCTGGCCGAAAAACTTGGTTGGCAAGTCGGCAATGTAAAATGAAACTAGGATGGCCGACATGATAAGAACTTGGTTCCCAGCATTGTAGGTGACTTGATTATACGTCAGATGGAATTGTAACGCCGTGCCCGAGTTGATGCGTAGGAATTTGGCATGTTGGTAGCTACTGGAGGAAGTCGCCGAGTGACTTAATGGGATAAGCTTCCACGGACTGTTGACGGGCCAATAGTAATGTTGCCGAGTAATGTGGCTGAGGAAGTGATGCTGTCGAATACGATTGCCGAATAAATACATGATGTAGGTAATGAAGCTATGACAATTTTTTAAATTTTCATGGCCATAACTTTTTGTATGCATCCTCAGTTGGTTGCCGAATGACTTTTGCCCACAAGAAGTTGCGTGCATCCAAATATTCGGCAACTTCAAACTCTTGCTCACAAGTTTCATGCATCCTTTGTAGCTGAACACCTTCTTGATTAGCCGACTACCAAATTTTTGAATTTTATAAGTAGCCGACTACCACAAAAATTAGATTAGTAACTCATGGGTGCAAGTATATCTCAAGCATAAAAGAAAGTGTGAAATCCATTATATAATGCCGAAAAGAAGCTCTCAAAAATAAAAATGTGAAACCCAGTTTTAGAGAGAGAAAATAAAAATACAAAAGTAAATCCAACTAAAGGCATTTCAATGGGTTTAGTATGTGCCGATTATATTGAATAAATGTTTGGACCAAATCTATGAGCATAAATATATACACATATATATCTATATATATGTATATGCATATAGACAGTAAGATTGAATTTCGAAGACCAATTTAAACAAAGAGTAAAAGGACAGGATCAACCGCGGGTCTTGTTTCTGGTAACGTGTAACAATGATCTGAGCATCTTGAGTGTGGTATTAGTTATCTTCTTCATTGAATTCTTTTAGATGTTTCCCACAGACGACGCCAATTGTAAGACCATGAAATATCCTCTCACATGGATTGTAGGGATCCAGCGAAGAGATGAATTTTGTCCCTGGTGTATCTGCAAAGATGAGCATGATCGGCATCACCCAGCCGGGGTTGTCGGCCGGAGACGCTCCGATGCTAAAGTTAGTCCTTTGATTGAAAGAATAAAGCTATGGAAATCAAGAGTCTTGGTGTGTAGTGTAGGGAGAGAGCACATACCTCCTCTTCTGGAATGCACCCCCTTTATATAAATAGGGAGGTATGATATTTGTTTGGGTTAGACCTATTGTAGGCCTTGTTTGGGTTAACTCTAATAAGCTGATATATATTTTTTTCTGACTCCCACAAACAACTTACACATTACAATTATTTGAGTAGCTCATATTATTAGAATGCAATTTTTCTTCACTATAATATCAAATATTTAATATTTCTTGTGTGAACTTAGAATAAGTTAATTCATTTTTTTAGACTTTTTTTTTTCCTTCCTTTATTGGTGTAACTCTTCTTGATTATTATTATTATTATTTTATTAATTGATAAAAAAGTAATTACAAATATAAAAGAAAATTTGCATCATCAATCAAATCACTAACTTATAATAATTAAAAAGTCAACAAAACTTAACCAAGGCCGCCAAGCCCAATAGTCGTATACAATCTATATAATAAAGAAAAAATAAACCATCACAAAGAGTTTCAAAACCCTAATACTTAATTTTGATTTGAGTAATAAAGGTTTATTTTTTGTTTATTACACACCAAAAAAAAAAAAAAAAAAGAAGAGTAAACTTAAGAATTATATTTATTTTGAGTTTGACCCATATTCTCCCAAATTTAAATCTATGTCGTAACCATTCCACAAAGCATCTGAATCAGCAACTAAATTACTCCCACAAGGTGGTTTTTTTTGAGCAAATCCCACAAGGTGGTTGACCACCATGCATCGCATCATAACCTCCCAGCGAGTCACACTCATCCACCACCTTAGCCCTCATTTTCCTCCCATTTTCACCTAAAACTAGCACCATCTTCCCACACATTGATCCCCCATTGTACCACCCGGTCGACAGCTCCACCACTCGCTCCGCCCCCTGGTGGTACTCGCCGTCGCACTCTGATTTCCACCCTTCGCTGAAATCACGGTTGGTGAGCTTGAGGATGTGATCGGAGCCGAGCAGTCGTAGGCTGGATAGTCTGTGTAGTTGGGGCATGTTAAATTGAGGATGGGCTTGCAAATGTGGGTTCCGAAACTGGGGTCGTCTTTGCATTTTCCATTGATGCAGTTGAGCTTACTTCCGCAGTCAGCTGGGTGTTGGCATGGACCGTTGCTGGAGGAGATGGCGTGTGCTGAGAATGGGAGGCGGAGGAGGAGGATGGGAGGAAGAAGAAGAAGAAGATGGAGAAGAGAAAGTAACATAAAATTGCCCATGGCATAAGATTGGCCCTGAGAGTTTGCATGTATTTATTGTAAATTATATGATTGAATTCAAAATATAAAATTTAAAATTTGAGAAATTTGAAAAAAAAAAACAAACATGTTTTGAATTTTGGGCCTACTCATATAACTGATTATGAATATTTAGAAGGGGAAAAAAAAAAAAAACGCCCCTTGCTTCTGTTTAAAATAGTATAAATAGATAATCTCTTTAAGCCTTTATTTTAAAATAAAGAACATATATATTTACTAATTTTTATACAAAATTCTTACTTGGAAAAGTGTAGCAATGTTATTTTGAAAGGTAAATTATACTCATAGTTTCTATAATTTGTTTTTGTTTTTGTTTTTATCTTATTTTTTTATGTCAGTTTGATCAATGTAGTTTTCTAAATGTATTAGTATTACTTTTTAATTTTTTACATTGTGGTAATTTAGGCCTTCTTTGGAAGCATTATAAATAAGTTATTTATTGACTTATTTCTATCACATCACATCTCTACTTTTTTATACGTATTTTTGTAATAAATAAAAAAGTCAACTTATAAACTATATCTAAAACAAACTCTTAGGCTTGGTTTGGAAAGTGGGTTGACTTTTTGATTGTTTGACTTTTTTAGCTATTTTAGCCTGGGGCTAAAAAGCTTGGTTTGAGAATGATTTTTGGTTTTTTTTTTGAAAGAAGGAATGTAATGATTATGGATTGGATGTGATGTTTTATCTTATTGGGTTAAAAATTTATTTTATTTTTTGTAACTATTTTAGCCCCAAACCCATCCAAACCCACTTCCCAAACAATGCCTTAGTCCAATTGAGAGGATACGTTAGAAATTGGATAGAACTTAAGACGTCAACCTTTCAATTACTGTAAATAGATTAAATAAACATTTTATTTAATCAAGAGTTGGCTTAGTGGGCACAATTTGAGATCTAGGGGTGTGCTCCCTCCAGGTTTCAGGTGCAATACTTACTAGCTCCTTGGGGTTAGTCCATACAAAGTGTATTTGCTCTGGTTATAAATGGGGCCCCGTAAGTAGGCGGTGGGATTATTTCCTTTTTTTTCATTAAAAAGTGTTATCAATTGGTCCAAATTTTTCCAAGTTTAAAATATAAATTATCATGATAGGTTTTTTACTTTAAAATGATAAAAGTAAGAGTAATAATATATAAACAAAAAATATATATAGAATAACGTAATAAATTTGTATTTATATATTTCAAAATACTATTGTCACATTATTCTAATTAAATTTTTATTTATAAATTTTTATTTAATTTAATAAAATTAAAACTTATCACCTCATTTTGTATCAAAGTTTTGTCCTTTTTTACTTATTTATTATTTTTTTAATAATTGCTTACACTAATCTTATAGTCAGTGATAAATCTCATTGAACACGCTTTTTCCTCAACGTTCATTGGTAGCTTCACTCATGCTACACTCATTAAAATGACTTTGTATTTGACCAAAAATGAATTAATTTCTGAATGTGATCAGTTCTGATTTTGTGCTTGGAGGGCCAGCATTCACACATGGAACCGTCTCACACTTTTGCATATATAATTGTGTTAGCACCATAAATCTGCAATTTTTATTATTTATATAATTGCAGGATACGTGGCATCCTCTTATTCATTTGGAAGTTAAAAGAAGTTATAGAGATAATGGAGAATATGAAGGACAAAGTGGATGAGTGGAATGACACATGGCAAGACAAGAATGAAGATGGAAGAAATGGGTAGTTATTAAGTAGTTATTGCTGTATTTTTTCCTCTATAAATAGCCATTAATGGCTACATTGTAAAAGATCCAGAACTCAAATCAAAGACACTTGATTTCAATATTTCTTGTCATTTTCCTTATCTTAGGAGTAGTTTAACATAGATTTATATTTCGAAGCATTTATTTTTAGCACTTTCATTTCGAAGCATTTCATGCACTTCCTTTTCGAAGCATAGGAGTAGAGGTAAGTAATTATTACTTTGATTGTTCACTCAATCGTCTTTCTCCATCTCCCTTTCTTCTTTTAATTTTTCTTTTCTCTACACTTTGGCAATTTTGAAGTCCTCTTTGTTGAGGCAAAAGAACCGTCAACACAATCGCTTGATAATTGGCTTGAATTTAATCTGTAAGGATTTTTCAATCCTTGCTGGCACGCTCGCATTTATAATATTTTCCTTCGTAGGAAAATAAGCCAACATTTTTGGCACGCCCAGTGGGACAGCCAAGTGTAAGAAATGACAAACAATTTGGATTTCGCCATTCGAACTTGTCAATTTGAAATGTATTGACGTGAAAGAAAAATTTTGGATCTTCAAGAAGAGATCCATTTTCTTGATGAAATAAACTTTCATCCATTACAATATTATTTGGTGGAAGAAAAAAGACACCATTTAATTGGAGAAATTCATCAACTTGATATGGAAATTCGCCAATGGAATGATGAGTTATCAACTCTCACTACCAAGTCTTTAACTGAGGCTTTAATGGCCGGAATTGGTGAATTTTTTCAGAATTTTTCCATGGTTGAAAATAGCAAAAGCAAAGAGTTGATTTCATCAATGGCTCAGGGGGTTCAAGAGTCCGTTTTTAAAGAGCCAAGTTATGAAATTAACACAACGAAAGAGCATGTTCTTGAGCCAAATTTGGCTAAAAATGATGTTTCATGTATGACTCGGGGGGTCCAAAAACTAAATTTTAGAGAGTCAAGTCATGAAAATAACATATTTATGGGTGATTTTCATAAGCCATTAATGGCTAACATGGAAAAACAACCCACTTTGCTAAATAATTATGAAAATCAATTCGGCGAAAGTTTTGTTTTTAAAACAAACATGGTCAAGAATGATGAACAAGCCACTGTTCATGAATTCAAAATTTTTGACATTTTTCAAAATGTCAAAAAGTATGAATTTTCATGGTCACACTATACCATGACTTTTGGTGTTCAAAATCCTTTTTGGATTTGTGGTTCACATCAAAATATAATTCTAATGATGTGGCTAATAAAATTAACAAATTGTTCTTATGAGTTCGAAGCACTAAGAATAAGGGATGACCATTTAAAATGCATGAATTTGGCTAGAAAAAGCCTATGCATTTAAATAAGTGGTTGAGAATGGCTTATCTTTTCAAATTGATGGCCAGTTGTTTGTATGTACACAGTCAAAGCATCGAAGATACATTCGAAGAATCAAGAGTTGTTTCGAAGGTTGATTACTTCGCCTTCGAAGCTGTATAAAGCTTTGCAGATACATTCGAAGCATCAAGAGTTGTTTCGAAGGTTGATTACTTCACCTTCGAAACTAAATAAAGCTTTGAAGATACATTCGAAGTATCAAGAGTTGTTTCGAAGGTTGATTACTTCACCTTCGAAACTGTATAAAGCTTTGAAGATACATTCGAAGTATCAAGAGTTGTTTCAAAGGTTGATTACTTCACTTTCGAAACTGTATAAAGCTTCGAAGAAACATTTGAAGTGTCAAGCCTAACCTTGAAACTTCATTGTAAGTATCATCATCCTATATCAATGCTTCCAACCTTCGAGGGGTGATGTTGTTCCTTCAAAACTGTGCCGCAAGACCTTCGAACGATGAATTTGGTTTTTTATACCACCTTCGAAGCTTGTTATTGGTCATCTAGTTATAATTTCATACTCATTTGAAGCACCTTATTGGTGTTGTTATATCATTCGAAGCACTTTGTTGCTTAGATTAGTCATGTGCTTGGTTCGGCCCTTCAAAAATTCAAATAAATATCATTTTTAAGGGCCGCGGGGGGTAATGTTAGCACCATAAATCTGCAATTTTTATTATTTATATAATTGCAGGACACGTGGCATCCTCTTATTCATTTGGAAGTTAAAAGAAGTTATAGAGATAATGGAGAATATGAAGGACAAAGTGGATGAGTGGAATGACACATGGCAAGACAAGAATGAAGATGGAAGAAATGGGTAGTTATTAAGTAGTTATTGCTGTATTTTTTCCTCTATAAATAGCCATTAATGGCTACATTGTAAAAGATCCAGAACTCAAATCAAAGACACTTGATTTCAATATTTCTTGTCATTTTCCTTATCTTAGGAGTAGTTTAACATAGATTTATATTTCGAAGCATTTATTTTTAGCACTTTCATTTCGAAGCATTTCATGCACTTCCTTTTCGAAGCATAGGAGTAGAGGTAAGTAATTATTACTTTGATTGTTCACTCAATCGTCTTTCTCCATCTCCTTTCTTCTTTTAATTTTTCTTTTCTCTACACTTTGGCAATTTTGAAGTCCTCTTTGTTGAGGCAAAAGAACCGTCAACACAATCGCTTGATAATTGGCTTGAATTTAATCTGTAAGGATTTTTCAATCCTTGCTGGCACGCTCGCATTTATAATATTTCCTTCGTAGGAAAAATAAGCCAACAAATTGCATCTATTCTCAACTTTTGGATTGTGTATGTAATAAGTCATGTGATTAGTCAAGTCCCATTTTTGTGAAAAAGATGAGCAATCCACGTTTGCATTAATGTCCACCGAATTTTACTTTTCTTGGGATAATTGCAAATCAATTAAAAAATTACAAAATATTTATAAATTTATGAAAAAATTTATAAATTTAATTATTAAAATTGATAAAATTTATTATTAATTTAAAATTATTTTTGAAAACTTACACTGATTTGTAATTTTTTCTTCTTTCCTTGGCCATAGAAAAGAAGGGACACTCTTTTCCCTAAAAAATAATTTTGCACCATTTGAGATTTGGTACAAGTGACATATTTTTCTCTGTTTCTATGGGCATGATATATATTTGCTAAAATTTTGGAATCATATAATCTAAAATCACATTGATTATAGATGGAAGAGACAATTATAGTAAATTAACCATGTTTGAATTGCTTACACATACTATATGTGAGACTAGGGATGTAATCGGTCTAGGACGGTCAGTGTTTAGGTGAAATTTTACATCAATTCAATAATTTTAGTTAATATTGAAAACTGATACAGACCAAATCTTTCACTAAATCGCACCAAACCGCACCAATTCAAACGGTTCGGCTTGGTGCGATTTTCGGTTTACGACATTTCAAATTTGAGTTAGTTCTTAAATTTGTAGTATAGTAAATAATTTATATAAAAATGTTGAATCAGTCATTTGTACATTACTTCAATATCCAATCTAACCATTCACAAAAATACAAGCAAAAGAATTAATAAATACTAAATGTTTAAGCTTTTACTAAAGTGGAGTTAGAAAGAAAATATAATCTGAAAATCAAAGTCTTGACACCTATAGGGGGATTCAAGGTTAGAAAGATGATTAGAGAGGCAAAACTATACTAATGATCCAACAGTGGTGGAATGGTTGGAGGATAAGCAGCAACAGCTGTCTGGGAGTTGGGGAGTGTGCAGTTGGGTGATGGTGAAGCAAGTAGCTCAAGAAGAAATGTATGACAGTGCACAAATGGGCAGTATTTCTCCAAAATCCCCAAAATTCCTCCTGTTGAACCTTGGGAAATGGATCCTATTTATAGGCTTTTTCTTGGTACCAAGAGAACACCAAGTGGCCAAATAGAGAGAAAACAGGTGTCCCTAAGGATCACACAGAATATTCTGCCTTGAGCCACCAGGCTGAAGGTGCCACGTGTCCCTCTGCATGTACTGTGTACTATCTGTTTGCCTTCGCAACTACCCTTTTTTGAGCCTCAGCAAGTGTAGTTGCGACGGGAGTGTTTGGTGTTGCAACTCCTTTTTGAGCCTCAGCAAGTGCAGTTGCAATGGGAGTATTTGCCGCTGCACTTGCCTTTTTAGCTCGAACCTCAGCAAGTGTACTTGCAGTGGTAAATCTTGCTGCTGCACTTACCTTCTCAGTTCTATTTAGCCAGTACATGCATTCTCAGGACTCTATTAGTCTGCTATCGACTATGTTCGTGTTCACCTCAGCGAAGCCTTCACCTTTAGCCACCTAACCACAAACTCCCCAGTTTCCCAGGGTAAAGACCATAACCAAGCCTGCTATCAGCTATGTTGTGCCTTAGTACCAAGCCCAAAGGGACTTCCTTAGTCCTGTCTGTGCGACTAAGGTAGATCCATGACTTGGGTAATGGAAAGGGAGTCCTTTACACGTGGGCTACTCTGCTCTCATCTTTGCGGGATCGCTACGGTAAACTGGTATTTCTGGGCCTGCTATCAGCTCCAACCAGTAAGTCTTGGGGCTTGCTATCAGCATCAAATTAATGAACTTTAGGGCCTGCTATCAGCCCTAGGCTAGTAATGCCTTGGGGCTTGCTATCAACGCCAAGTATTAGCCTCTATTTGCAGAGGGGAAGCTTTTCCCAAAGGTTGCTATCATCTTGGCGGGATGTTCCCTTTGCAAGTTGGTTGCGGCGGCTATAGTTGCTACGGCAGTCATTTCCTGCGACAAGTTCAAATGGCAAAATCGACAATATTGGAGATGGCGGCATCAACAAAGTGCCTCTGCAACTTGGGTGTTTCAAGTAATGCCTTTGTAACTTAGTTGCTTCGGTTCTCTCATTTCCTCAGTAACTCTAGATGATGGCGGAGCCGACCATACTTGGAATGGCGGCGCTAAGATAAATTACCTCTGTAACTTGGCCGTCGTAAGTGTCACCTCTACAACTTAGTTGCTTTGACTTTCTCTTTACCTTAGCAACTTCAGATGGAGGCTGAACCGACATTATTGGGTAATGGTGGCGCTGAGGCAAAGTGCCTCAGCAACTTGACCACCGCAAGTGTTCCCTCTGCAGCTTGACCGTTGTATGTGTCGCCTCTGCAACTTGACCGCTGTATGTGTTGCCTTTGCAACTTGACCGTTGCATGTGTTGCTTCTGCAACTTGACTTAAGCATTTTCCTCCATGTAGTCCGTTTGGACCCTTGGCGGGTCAAACCTGCTTTGGCCTTCTGTTGGCCCACTTCCCTTAGGCTTTAGCCGATGCTCCTTTTTCATTCAAAGGGGCGACCTCAGCACTTAGGCCCATACTTAATTTGGAGCTTAATTTCTGACCCTCTACATTTTGCCCCCTGCACACGTGGGGGACACGCCCCTTGTTTCCCGCGCGTGCATGACGTCAGCAAGCAATCCAGGTGTTACGTCGGTTAGGTTAAAAGTTGCGTTGATTTTTTGCAGAGTCATAATGGCTCTGAAAAGGCGCCTTTTGATTGATGGTCTAAGGAAGTGTGTCGGCGCCCTTTTGCTGCTCTATCTATAAATAGTGCCCATTGGGTCCACTGGTCCCCCACTTCTGCCATAACACACTTTCTATCTCCTTATCTTCTTCTCTTTCTTGCCCCCACCTTCCAAAGTCCCTTTTACTTTTCTTTATTCTTTCTTATGGCCAGCACAAGGTTTCTACCCGACAGGGCTGCCCCACCCCCTACTGAGTGGAGGAGGGCCACATACTTCGGATGGCTGGCTGATCCTTTCTGAAAGGCAGTCGACTCCTTCGTTCCTGATGCCTTTCTTTAGAGGAGCCTCTGCTCCCTTTTGGCGAGGCTACTTTGGACAATGTTGACATGGTGAACCCAGTCTCTGTGCTGCAGTTTCGCATGGAACATTGCAACTTTTCTCATTAATACATCTACTATCGCACTTACTTAGGCCCTCCAGCAGATTGGTCCCTCTGGGTTGATGACATCATTGTGGATGACGGCTTTGAGTAGCGCTTGAGGGATGTTTGTCTTTTCAATGCTGTTTTGATTTCAAGGGAGTTGTCGGTGCGCAAGGTACATACCAACACTGATATGGTCGTCTCCTGCTGGAGCCGCAACACTCACACCTTTGCCCTGGCATGGGGGGAGATAACCCCAACCCTCAAAGACGTTGCCGTTCTTCTGCACCTAAGTACATATGGAGACCACCCCTTCGATCCAGCATCCCTGACTTCTGCAGAACAAAATGCCGTCACTACCCTCCAAAGTGCCTTTCAGAGGCACGGAAGTATGGCTCTTAGTACGATCTTAAGACTGGGGAATTGCTCCAGGAGAGGCCCAAGAGGGACAAGACCATCTACCTTTACTGGCTGAAACATTTCTTTATGGACCTATAACCAATTGTGGGCGATATTACAGAGGAGAGCTGCAACTCCATAGTTGGATCGGGCTACCGCGACGACTTGTACCTGGCCGCCTTTGTCAGTTATTTTATCTCTTTTTTTGTTCTCCCTATCAACCCTGTTGAGAGTATCAATCCTCTGGTGTTCCCTCTGGCTGTTAGACTTTGTAGCAGCAATTAGATCCCTCTGGCCTCTCTCTGTTTAGGGAACTTATACTTCCGCCTTGACCTTATTCACTTGGACATGGAGAGATCCATGGGCGCTATGATGTATGGAGCTTTGTACGCACTTAGTTTCTGACTGCCTCCTTCTACGAGCAATTCCCTACTATAGGCCCCGTCCCTAAAGAGCATGAGCCTTTCTTCATCGACAAAGTCCTTGATGCAGAGGGTCATCCTGTTCTAAGTGCAAAGGGTCAACCTGTTACAAGACAAGTACGCCAATCCCTTTCTCATATCTCCCAGTGGTCTGGTCTTGGCACCAACAAACCCTTCGTGGATTACGTCAATCGCATGGAGGAGTGTGTGTTCCATCCTTTTACCTAACTTCTTCTAGGCATTTCTGTTGTCCCATTTTATTTTTTAGAGGCTCGTCATGTTGATTTTTCCCTTGACAACATCCAGGCCAACTCTCTTCTACTAGCTTTCATGATACGCCCCGAGTTTCTACCCGTATGGAATGAGGATGGCGTGTCCAGTGTTGTTTATCGATCGAATAGGGTCCTTAGGAAATTTGGCATGGACCAGGGCATCCCTTACGGCACTCCTCCTCAAACAGATTTTCATCAGAGCTTCCAAAGGTTTACATGTGACTACACCACCTTACTCGTGGAGAGTTGAGGCCTCATGGAGTTGCCTTCACTTGGAGAGAAAGTGCCCTTACTCCCAGTCACAGGCTATTTTGGCACAGCAACCTCAACTCCTTTTTAAACTTTTGCAACAGTGCTCTCGTTGTCCCTGCGATGGAACCCATTCCACAGCCTGACTTATCCCTTCGTCTCCCCTCTGGTCGAGGGAAACAGACTAGTATATTTTGCCGTTTCAAGCTTCTGTCCCTACCTGTAGTAGAGGAGCCTCATCCATCTGGGGCAATGTCCATCCAACCCTTACAAGTTGCTCTTCTCCCGATTGGTATAACAGTGCGCATGACCTGTGCAGCCCAGGAGGCAGTGGCATCAGTTGTTAAGGCACGTGCCTCACCAAGTAGGAAGAGACTTCGAAAGGTACCCATACTTAGAAAATATTTTTGCATTACTTCCTTGGGCTTTTTACATTTATTTTAGTATTCACATGATCTTTTTCCTTTTTAGGGCCCATCGACCATACCACCCTCAGGCCCTAGAGGTTCTTTTGCTACCATCGAAATTTCCTGAGATTTAGACGACGACGATGACCTTCCCATTGCTTCAAGGGTCACAGATTCAGAACCCAGAGGATGGTGCTTCTAGATGTTGAAGAAGAACCAAGTGCTGAGGCCGAACCAACTACTGAGGCTGAGCCAGTTGCTGAGGCTGCAGAAAATGAACAAGTCCCCCCTGCTGTGGATGTTGCAGCAGGTGGTATAGTTGCTAAGGTTGCTGAACCTCCAAACCCTGCTGATTCTGTTCAGTCTGACCGTTCCTCTGTCGGCGGAGATGATTTTGTTCTAGAGACTCTGAGAGAGGATCGTGGCGTAAGAGAGCCACTAGAAGTTGCACCACCCCCCTTGGGAGCTGTATCTGGGGGTTTTTCCCAGTCCATTGAGTCTTCACTGGTTCCATAGAACCCTCTCCCCAATGTTCAAGTTGCTGAGGGAGGTGCAGATGTAGCGGCTGTTCCTACTGTGGACCCCTCAAGTTTGGCTCAACTTGCGGAGGCAGCTGTCAATCTAGCCACTTATGGTACTACTGCTGTTGCTGATGCTTCTGACTCAGTTGCCTCAGCAACTTCTAAATAGCTCATTGATCTGTACGCCACTCACTTTCCTGAGGTGCCAGCTAATCTTGGGGGATTACGAGACTTTTATGTAGGCATGGACACCACTATTGTGCCAGATCTAAATGTTAAGGACTACCATATGGACGACCTCTTTTCGGAGTGACATGATGGTGTAGGCAGCTTTGGCCTTTCTTGTTGGGCCAGTTCCCAGTCGTCACCCAGTATCTACCCATTCTAATGCTGCTGGGCAATCATCTTGGGGGGAAGTGTGTTGCCCTTAAACCTTTGGTCGCTCTACCAGTCTTCCTCCAGTGATTGAAGTTGGCAGTGGTGTGAGAGAGTCCCCTCAGTCCTTAGGGAAAGTTTCTTTCTAAGTTAGTGGGTCTCCTCCGAAGCTGCTCCTACTCTTGCCCGCATCCAGGCGTTGCACCCCGATACCTTTATTGCTTTTAACGTTCCTGGATCTATAGTGCAGACGACGCTGTTGGAGTCACTTGCCAACTTTATTCACGACCTTGCTGCTAAGAAGATTCTGACAACCCCCAGCAAGTTGTGAAAGGTGCTGAGGCTAACCTGAGCGGCTTTGGAGGAACGGTTTGGACCTATCGTGGATGAGGGATAGGCTTCAGGCAGTCGATGGTTTCCTTGAACATGCAGATAATGTTGCGATGATTGCATCTTTGGAGGAGACTATCAAGGAGTGTGAAGGTGCCTTGGAGCAGCATTGACAGAACCTAGCTCGATTTAAAGAGAAAGACTCTGCGCTGGTTGCTCAGCTACCTAGGGATGTGACCTTGATGGACTCCCTCATGAAAGGTTTGATTTGATTTATTGTGACTCTGTTATGGCTCCTTTTCTTTGTACTTTTGCTATCTTTTTTCCTTTTTTTTTTTCCTTCGAACATTGTAATCATGCTGTGGGAAACTTTAATGTTTATGAGAAGCAAAAATATTGAGTCTTACTTCATTGTTTTCTTTTCATTGCCTTTACATATCTTCTAAGGTTGAACAAAACTCTTGCTATGAACAAAACTTCGTTATGACTAAGTTTTTACAAGGCTAAAATTTCACTAAGCATGGAAAACCTTCTTCGCCCTGAGTGTTTACAAGAGTAACAGGTTTACTAAGTGTATGATACTTTCTTTACACTTTGCTTTGGAAGTATTAACAAAGAAACTTACAACTATTTTTTTTGAACAAAATAAATTAAGAAAAATACTCTTTGACATACTTGGCGTTGATAGGGCTAGTTCTGAATTCATCATCTACTCTTGTCAACTTGTTATACTTGTTGCTACTTGCCTCAGCAACTTTGTAGGGGCCTTCCCATCTGGGTGAGAACTTGGGGATTGGTTGCCCCCACATGATTGCGTCGACTGTCTTCTATACCAAGTCCTCCTCCTTGAACTTCCTGTGTTGAACAGATTGATTATAGGCGGGAGCTATGGACTGATGATACTTTTCCATTGCCCATGAGGCCCGATCCCTTATTGCTTCGGCTGCCTCTATGTCGTTCTTTCTACTGTCTGGAATTAAGTGTGCTGACATAGCCATTCTTGCTGAGGGTACTGCCAACTCAACTGGTAACACAGCTTCGGACCCATATACTAGGGAAAATGGGGTTACCTGAGTTGGCCTCCTCTTTGACGTTCTATACGCCTAGAGTGCTACATGGAGTTGTTCAGACCATGTGCCCCCTGCTTCATCCATCATTTTACTCAATATTTGGATGAGAGTTTTGTTGGTTACCTCAGATTGTCTGTTCCCTTGCGGGTTGTACGAGGTAGAATTGTGGTGCTTGATCTGGTAAGTGTCCAGCGGTCTTCCTACATGGCGATTTACAAAAAGAGTTCCATTGTCAGATAACATTACTTTGGGTACGCCAACCTATCGATTTTGATAAAGTTGGCCACTCCTGCCCCATCTGCTTTCCTCATCGATATAGCCTCTACCCATTTGGTACTAACTTCAGTCGTTGCAAGTATCCATCTGTGGCCTTTGGATTGCTGCGCTATAGGACCTACTAGGTCAAATACCCAACTATGAAATGGGTAAGGGGTTTTGATGTTGTGCAGTTCGACCGCCGGTGCATGTATCAAGTTCCCAAACTTCTGGCAAGATTGGCATCTCTTTACAAAATTTTTAGCATCTTCTTTTATTGTTGGCCAGTAGTAACCGGGGTGAATAAGGTGCCCATACAATTGTTGCGCTCCTTGATGTTCTGCTTTGTGGGCTTCCTTCAGCACTTCATTTACCTCGTCCTTTGATAAACACACCAAAGGTTCCCCTTCAAAGCTTTTGCGATACAACTTGCCTTAGTCAAGAAAGAAGCGGAGGGCCTGCCTCTTAACTCTAATTGCATCAGCTTTGTTCTTAGGCAGTGTTCCATTTCCAAGATAGTTAATATACGGCTGCCTCCATTCCTCACTGCTTAAGAAATGGGCTTCTTCCTCTTTAGGATGGGACTGACATTTTGCACATTGCCTCTGCAACTCAATGCTTTCCTTTTCCATCTCTGGCCAGTAATACCCTTGCCTCTATATCCGTCGGTATAGACTGATATCTCCATTTTCACAGGACTTAGCATGGATCTACTTAAGTCTGTAAGTTTCTTTTTGTCTACTGATGCACCTTGCCAGCAGGTTGTTAGGACCGTAAAAATACAAATCTCCTTTGAGGAGCAAAAATGATGCAAGTTCTGCTGGTCCGATTGTTCCCTGGCCTGTTTTCAACTGTTGGATTATATCTGCTTTCCACCCCTCAGCACCTTGCTCTGTATGTTCTTTGACTAACACTGTTGGTGTTGTTTTTTTCTCGATGACGATGGCTATACTATCATCTGGTATATCCACCTTTGTCCTTAGTGTATGTCACGACCCAACCGCAGGGCTTAGGGCTGGAATCACAACTTACTAAATAATTTTAGGCTTTACAAATTAAATGGCGCAGGCGGAGGCAAGATGGAAGTAAGAAAATAATTAAACAGAAAATTAACTTCATTCGGCTATTTTGATAAAAAGAAAGTACATTTATAGGGATTTTATTTATTTATTTTTATTCAGTGACCGGCCCTCAATAAAAAACAAAAGGAAGAAAAGGAAAGGAAAATAAAATAACGGATCAACATCAAATTCTTGTACGGGTTCCACTACATGAGGTTGCGGGTCTTCCTTACATCTCGTTACCTGAAAGGGTAATAACTATAAGCACACAGCAGAGTGAGAAATATTATGCCAAGAGTATAGGGAACACAAAATAACCATGGATAGTTAGTTAAGCTAAAACATTTGCATGACTTAATTTGAATAAACAATTATTCAAAGTGGCAAAAACTGAAATACATAAATTATGTAAATAAATAACCATAACCACAGTACAAAACAGAACAGAACAGAGGTCACATGAGTGACAATCAGAACAGATGTCAATGGATCCATGACAAATAGAGGACCACAAAGTAGCCAAACAGAGGCCAATGGTTATTTAAGTCTCCCAAGGTATGGGAGTCCCGTGGTGGTACTTACAAAAGATAATTATTCATAAAACCATTGTCAAATAATTTCTAAAAGTTAAACAAACATATCCATGGGTTTCAATTTAAGCAAATAGAGTTCAGAAAATAATTAACGTAATCAAAATATTAATATACTTTATAAAACATAGATTGCGTAAAATAATTTATGATAACCCAAAACATACGTAAAATTATTATGGTGACTCAAGGTATAATATAACTTACCGTTAATTTAATTCTTACTATTTCCCTCCTATTTTTTTTCTTTCCGACTTTTCGAGATCTCTCTCTCTTATTTGTTTTTCTTCTTTCCTTCACTGGCTTTCATAGCCCCTTCCCCCTTTTTATACATACCCCTGCGTGATGACTCACCCCGTGATGATGAATTAGGATTGATGACTCACCCTCCCCTAAGCTTAGATGGCACAGATGGCCCAATAACCACTGCTCCAGAATTTGCAAGTCTATTCCATTAATTGTTGCTGCTTAACTTGACCTTATTAGTATTCTTATCCTTATTATCATTATTACTTCTTATTATTTGTAATATCATTACTTTTTTTTTATTATTATTATTTATTTAACCCAAGTCTTAACACAATTATATACTATTTTTTTTATATTTATTTATTTATTTTTATTAATTAAACAATTAGGGTGTCACATTTCTCCCCTCCTAAATAGAAGTTTGTCTTCAAACTTCACGTACCTTGATTTTCGAAGAGGTGTGGGTATTTGGCTCGCATATGACTTTCAGTTTCCCACGTCGCTTCTTCGATTCGATGATTTCTCCATAAAACTTTTACAAGAGGTATAGTCTTGTTTTGGAGAATTTGATCACGACGATCGAGAATCTACACCGGTTGTTCTTCATAAGAAAGATCCTCTTGAACATCCAAGTTCTCATAATCAACCACATGCTCTGGATCTTGAAGATACCGCCGAAGCATTGAAACATGAAACACATTGTGGATATTGGACAGTTCAGGTGGTAGTGCAAGGCGATATGCTACAGGACAAATTCTTTCTAGTATCTCGAATGGCCCGATGTAACGTGGGTTTAACTTCCCTTGCTTTCCAAATCGGATAACTCCTCTTGTCGGTGAGATCTTGAGGAACATATGATCCCCTACGTGGAATTCCAATTCCCGTCTTCGTGTATCTGCATAGCTTTTTTGGTGACTCTGAGCAGTGCAAATTCGCTACTGGATGAGTTGAATTTTATCACTCGTTATCTGTACGATCTCAGGGCCTAATAACCTCCTGTCTCCGACTTCCGCCCAACATAGAGGTGATCGACACCTCATTCCATACAGTGCTTCGTATAGTGCCATTTCAATGCTTGCCTGGTAGCTATTGTTATAGGCGAATTGCACTAAAGGTAGGTGCTCATCCTAATTACCTTTGAGGTCCAACACGCATATACGTAACATGTCTTCCAAAGTCTGGATTGTTCTTTCAGATTACCCATTATTATGCGGGTGATAAATAGTGCTAAACTTTAGTGTAGTCCCCAAATCCTCCTGTAATTTGTTCCAGAAGTGAGACACGAAGCGGGGGTCTGGGTCAGACAAGATTGAAACTGGGGTGCTATACAAACGAATAATTTCCTTGATATATAAGGTGACAAACTTATTAAGGGAGTATACGATTTTGATTGGTAGAAAATGCGCCGACTTCGTCAATCGGTCTACTATAACCCATATTGCATCATTCTTTGAAAATGACTGTGGTAGCCCGACCACGAAATCCATAGTAATGTGCTCCCATTTCCATTCAGGAATAGGGAGTGGTTGCAGCATTCTTGCAGGTCTCTGATGTTCTGCTTTAACATGCTGACAATACAGACATTTGGAGACATGGCTTGCTATGTCTTTTTTCATTCCTGTCCACCAGTAGTGTTCCTTCAGATCATGGTACATCTTTGTGTTGTCAGGGTGGACTGCAAATCTCGAGCTATGAACTTCCACCAATATCTTCTTCTTGAGTTTCGGAATGTCGGGTATGCAAATTCGATTCCAAAATTTTAGTATCCCATTACTTATAGTGAAATTAGGATCAGGCGTATTCCTTTGCTTCTCGTACTTTTTCTTCAAAAGTTTATTTTCACATTAGTGCGCTTTAATTTCTTCAATCAATGCGAGTTCTATGGTTTTATTGGCGAGCAGTCCATTGATCTTGCGAGAAATGAGAGTACATGCCAAACTTCTAGTCATCTTTCAGCTTAGTGAGTCTGCCACCACGTTAGCTTTTAATAGATGGTGATGGATTTCTACATCATAGTCTTTCATAAATTCTAGTCACCGTCGTTGCCTCATATTCAGTTCCTTCTGTGTAAACAAATATTTAAGACTTTTATGATCAGTGTAAATCTCGCAGGTTGTGCCGTAGAGATAATGACGCCAGATCTTAAGGGCAAAAATTACCGTGGCCAATTCTAGATCATGGGTTGGGTAGTTTTCTCGTGAGTCTTTAGTTGGCGTGAGGCATAAGCAATGACTTATCCGTTTTGCATAAGAACACAACCCAAACCATTGTATGAGGCATCACTATAAATTACGAACCCATTTGCTCCTGTAAGGAGTGCTAGTATAGGAGCTGACACAAGTTGACTTTTCAATTCTTGGAAACAACGCTCCTGTTTGTTAGTCCATTCAAATGGTGTGTTCTTCTGAGTTAGCTGGGTCAAAGGTGATGCTATTTTTGAGAAATCTTGCATGAAGCATCAGTAATAACCAGCTAGACCCAAGAAGCTTTGTATTTCTAACACATTAGTAGGTTGTGGCCAGTCCATGATTGCTACAACTTTTTGGGGGTCAACCAAGATGCCATCTTTGTTAATGACGTGACCGAGGAAGTGTACACTAGTGATCCAGAATTCACATTTCTTCAACTTGGCATAAAGTTTGTGATCATGTAGTGTTTGGAGAACCGTTCGCAAGTGCCGTTCATAGGCCTCTGGTGACTTGGAGTATATGAGGATGTCGTCAATGAAGACGGTGACGAACTCATCAAGATAGGGTTTGAACACTCGGTTCATGAGGTCTATGAAAGCTGCTGGAGCATTTGTGACGCCAAAAGGCATGACACAAAACTTGTAATGCCCATAATGAGTTCTGAAGGTAGTCTTTTCGATGCTTTCCGTTTTGACTTTTAGTTGATGGTATCCAGAACGCAAGTCAATTTTTTAGAATACTTGAGCGCTTTGAAGTTGATCTAACAAGTCATTGATTCGTGGAAGAGGGTACCGATTCTTGATGGTGACCTTGTTCAGCTCCCAATAGTCGATGCATAACCTTATCGTGCCATCATTTTTCTTTATGAATAGTACTGGAGCTTCCCAGGGTGAGGTACTAGGTCGAATGAAACCTTTGTTTAGGAGTTCTTGGAGTTAAGTCTTCAGTTCTTTCAATTCCATCATTGACATGTGGTAAGGGGCTTTTGATACTGGTTGGGTACCAGGTTGAGTTTCAATAGTGAATTCAATTTCCCGATCAACCGGGGTACCAAGTAGATCGTCAGGAAAAGCATCTGGGAATTCTTGTACATGGGGATTGCATCAACGGTGGGGGCCTCTTTTTGTGTATCGATCACATAACAAATATAACTAAAACAACATTTTCTTAGAAGTCGTTAGGCTGTCATAGAGGATATAAGAGAGAGAGGGGTGGAAATTCCGATTCTATCAAAGACAAGCTCGAGTTGGTTTGGTAGTCAGAGGGAGACCTTTTTGGCTTTACAATCGATAGAGGCATGGTTGGTAGCCAGCCAATCCATTCTTAAGATCACATCAAAGTTCCCAATCCAAAGGGGAATCAAGTCTATGTATAAAGTTTTGCCTTTTAAGGATATAGTACATGATCCATACGTGTCAGTACTAAGGGCAGAATTACTAGAAAGAAAAGACACAAACAGTGTATATCCTAAGGGTTTGGGTGTTGATGTCAATTTGGAAGCAAAGTGTGGTGCAACAAAAGAATGAGTTGAACCAGAGTTAATAAGAACATGAGCTAAATGATCACAAACAGAAAGTGTACTTGACACAACATTTTCGGTAATTTTCAGTTTTCCAGGTACCAAGGAAAAAGCCCTTCCTTGGCGTTTTTGGTCTTTCCTCTCTCCTCCAAGTCTTGCTGGTTTTCCGACTGGTCCAGAGGGGCCGAGTAGCTCGACTTTTTCGCACCCCCTTTCGGAAGTCGAAATAAGCCCTACAGTATCGGACTCCTATGGTTCTGAATCTAATCTCACAAGTGCAATGTCAAATAGATAATCACCAAAGAGTGCAAATCCGACAAATCTTTTTGGAAAATCGATTTTGAATCAAATTGCCAAAAATGGACTGCTTTACCAGATATAGAGTCGCCACCTAAATATTTTTGAAAATTTAGGAAACCCATGACTCGTGCCAAAGGCCACGTGTCCGTCATCACCAGGATTGTCTTGGCTCGGGAACATAGGTACGAGAGGGGAAGGTCATGAATGAATTTTGAACACCCCTGCCGCCCGATCAAAGATCGGCCTCTACTAATCATGATATGAATCTTATGTACGTTATATGCTCCTGTTCTAGTTATGAGGCTAGCATTACTATGTGATGCGCACACACGCAAGTATAGACTAACTTGCAAGATTTGGAACATTTCAATTCATGTTTGTTTTAAAAATTGTTTCGAAACATGTACCACTTGAAAAAGTGATCGCATATGAACATTACTCAAATTATTCCAATTCAAGCAAATAGCCTTCATCCACAGACATTCAAGCAGTTATAGCAATTAAGCACTTAGCCTCATGGCAAGCATGCTAAACATGACAACAATTACACACATGCGATATGCTAAAGCGAGTAAAGGCTCACCTAGTACTCCAAGCCAAAAAGAAAAACGAGTTAGAAAAATGTATGATTCCTAACTATGTGATATGACTAATATAACACATGTGATATGCAACTAATAGGCTCGGCTACTAATATGGCATATGAATCAATTAAATATCATGCGGTCTAAGCACGTA
Source organism: Camellia japonica (assembly GCA_030407325.1). Taxonomy (NCBI): domain Eukaryota; kingdom Viridiplantae; phylum Streptophyta; class Magnoliopsida; order Ericales; family Theaceae; genus Camellia; species Camellia japonica. Next base: position 69,479,126 of record JAPPVO010000003.1, on the reverse strand, counting down.
TTCAAAGAAGTATTTAAACTAACAACGTAAGTTAGAATGATGAACCGAGCCTCGGTGCATGCAATACAAATGGATGAAAACATGAAGTATGCTAAACGAAACATAATGTCCCTAAACTAACCATCATAAGCTAGTAAATAAAAGGGAGAAAAGACGTGCGGTTGGAAGACATACACGTTATTACAACATTGCGCCCTTACGAAGGAGGGTCTGAATGAACTAACTAACTAACTAACTAATTAAAGCTAAGCTAATTACTACAAAACAAAGGAAATTAGCTAAACTACTTAACTAATTATTACAACACTTGAATTAACTATTCTAGCTAACTAATTATTACAAAACGAAATCGAAGAACTAGCTACCTACAACTAATTAGTTACAACAAACATCTAAGCTAAATATTTAAGCTAAAACTAGCTCGGTATGCAAGGGATGCTCATGCACATGCTCGGTTTCCACCCGAAAATCCACTGTTTTGCTTCCGGAAGGCCTCTGTTGTGCAATAGAACACCAACACCTTTGCCCACTTCCAGAATAACTTTGCTCTACTTGAAGAACACATTGCTGAATTTTGCATTGGTGGTTGGCCGGCCACCGGTGATAGCCTGCCAGCCACCAGTGACGGTCGGCCGGCCACTGCTGCCCAGTTCATCTTGCTGAAATAGAGAACAAATAGAGCATGCACAGGGTGTTTTCAAGGGTTTGTTTGTACAACTCATCTCTCATTTTGATGAACAAATCAAAGGAGTAGTAAGCTTGGTTCACCAAATCATCAACTCAAGCAATTTCATTGCATGATGGCTCATGAACCAAAGTGTACAAGTTCAATGAATGCAACAAAATAAGACTTTAACCTCCTACCTTTCATGAATTGATCAAGGGAAGTGGTGACCTTGGAAAATCGAATCGTTTCATCATTAATGAGTATGAAATACCTCAAGCTTCCATGTGTTCAATTAACGTCCAATTAAACATAACTATTTTTTTATTATCTTGCACCATTTTAGTCCCATTTTTAATTACTCCATTTTAGATTACCATCCATTCCTTAATCAATTGAGTCCAATAGTGAGTTTAAGTCCTCTAAATGGAAAGAAGGCTCAAACCAAGTGTTGTCTTAGGCATGAAAGAGACATCACACCGTTGGTAATGAAGCCCAAAGGGATTAAATAATTAAGCATGACATCTCAATCTCATGCTTTAAACAAACAAGTTATTTGAACCACTTTCAAAGCAAAACACAAGCCAAGAAATGAGGGAGGGTGCAGAGATGATTAAGAGTGATCACAATTATGGAAAGTCATAAATAAATGCAATCAACTCAAATAAGATGGTGTCTAAGGCCTAAAACACCAAACTCATGAGGACAATTACACTATAAGTATGCAAAACAAAGCTCAAATGCAACTATCAACCAAAAATAGTGCTACAACAGTCTAAAATAAGTCCTAAAACATGCTGGAATTAAGACAAAAAAGGCTAGATTAATATGTTAAAACATAGCACAAGCTAGGCTAGTAAGTAAGACACAATGAGGGAAGGCTAATCCCTTCAAATTTGGACTTCATAAAATAATTTTGGCTACTGAAATAACTCTGAAAATTAGTGTTAAAAGTGCAAAAACAGATAGTAAAAGGATGGGAAACACAAGGGTAAAGGCCTCCAAAACAAGGTGCAAAGAAGGGTGAACCACCCCTTAACCGTTACTGGCCTTAGAACCCAAGTTTCAGCCAAAAAATATAGAGTTTTTATAGCCCCAAAACAATTGGAAAATAGCTAGAATTATAGCAAATAAGACAAAGCAACAAGCAAAGCCTTATACCTCTTGAAGAGAATACCAATTCTAGGAAACAAATGAAGAAAACACACCCTTCAAGAGCTCAAACCAAGCTCAAAAGTACCTCAGCTCAAAGATGAGAAGGTTTGGTTAAGGGTGTACAGGCAAAGGTTAAGGATTTGTAGGCTAAACTGTAGAAATTTGGAAGAGAGAAGAAAAATTTTACTCTAAAATTTTTCTAACCTCAAAACATGAGATAGAGGCTCTCTATATATAAAAAAACATGAATTTCCCTCAAGAATATCCAGCCTTACACGTGGGAGTAGATGCATGCATCTGTGTAAACAGTTGGCACAACTGTCACAAAATATTTACAAAACACACTAGTGGCCGACCGACCGGCTATCACTGGTGGCTGACAGGCCACATCAGTGGCCGACAACCAAGAGTAATGGCTGGCAGCCCAAAAAAGGTGGCCGACAGGCCACCAAGGGTTGCAGGCTTGAAGAACCAAGGTCTGGTCCAAGAATGAGGCAACAAGAGTGTAGGGTTTGAAAGGCTCAAAGTTGTGGCATTCTGCTGAAGACTTCGAGCACTTGGCAAGCATATAACCTCATTATCGAGTGTGCATGTGATGATGTCCAAGTCGTAATGGCCGTCAAAAATGGGGTTTCTATAGTTGCCCCTCTTTGACAAAACTCAGAGTCATGAAATGACGTGAGTGAATGTCAAAGCTCGGAGACGACCCATTTTGATAGGGCCGTAAGACTTGGACAAACAATCAAGACAGAAACAAATAGTTGCACCCACAGACTGCCTATGTATCCCTTTGCAAGGAATCGAACCAGCGTAGTTCTGGGGCAAGATGCAAACGAAATGTACAATGCAACTTTGAAAGATGGGCTTACACCCTTCGCAAAGCCGGTTATTTTGAAAACTCATGATCATACGAGATGATACAATAAGTAATAACAAATACAATAGGCAAGATAACGAGATGACAACATATGAATGAGCAGCTTCAAGCTTAAAACCAATACAGGTTCCATGCAAAAAGATAAAACCACACTCTAACCACGCTAAAACAAGAGACGAGGAAAGAAAACACCGCTTAGGGTTACGTTTCACGCATCTTGAGAAATTAAGATAACCGCTTGGGATCGTGTTTCACACGTCCCGAGAAACTGAAGAACGAAAACTGCTCGGGATCACGTTTCACGTGTCCCAAGAAAAAGAGAAATCAAAATCGCTTGGGTTCGTGTTTCACACATCTCGAGAAATAAGAAAGATCGCTCGGGCTCGCGCTTTACGTGTCCTGAGAAACAAGAAAACTACTCGGGCTTGCGTTTCATGTGTCCCAAGAAACAAGAAAATTGCTCGGGGTCGCGTTTTGCACGTCCTGAGATAAAACACGCCTGAGGCCGTGCGCACGCGTCCTGAGATACAAGAAAACTGCTTGGGGTCGCGCTTCGCGCATCCAGAGATAAAACACGCCCAGGGCCGCGCGCCACGTGTCCTGAGAAACAAGAAAACTGTTCGGGCTCGCGTTTCACGTGTCTCGAGATGAAGCACGCCCAGGGCCGCGTGTCACGCGTCCTGAGATACTAGAAAACCGCTCAAGGTCGCCCTTCGCACATCCTGAGATAAAACATGCCCAGGGTTGCGCATCACGTATCCTGAGATACTAGAAAACCACTCGGGCTCGCGTTTCACGCGTCCTGAGATTAAACATGCCCAAGGCTGCGTGTTATGCGTCCTGAGATACTAAAAAACCGCTCGGGCTCACATTTTACGTGTTCCGAGATGAAACACACCTAGGGTCGTGCGTTACGCGTCCTGAGATACAAGAAAATCGCTCGGGGTCGCGCTTCGCACGTCCTGAGATAAAACACGCCCAGGGCCGCGCGTTACACATTCTGAGATATAAGAAATCCTCTCGGGATCGCACTTCGCACGTCCCGAGATAAAACACGCCCAGGGTCACGTGTCATGCGTCCTGAGAAACAAGAAAACCGCAAGGTCACGCTTCGCACGTCCCGAGATGAAACAGAAGGGTGTGCGATAGATACACAAAGTGAACGAGTGTGATAGATGCACAAATTGAATAAGTGCGATAGATACAAAAAATGAATAAGTGAATTTAGTGACAATGCATATTCTACACATGAAATAAGAGCGAGAGCATATTCTATGCAAGAAACAAAAACTAATTCTATGCGAAATATAAATGATGCGAGACACGCATACAATATGTGATGCATATTCTATGCAACAGAAAAGAATAAAAGCTTAAATCGAATGAAGCAATACTCGGTGGCACCTCCGAGTTACCTCTCAGAGGAATTGCAATATGTTCAAAAGGATACACCTTGTTCATGTTAACTAGCGATGAACATCGTGCACCAAAACACAGTTTTGAGCTCCCTTCGAAACAATTTGAACCCAACACTAAACCTTCTTTACACTTCTTGGGAAACAAAGACACAAAATAGCATCAGGACTCAGAGGAAGGCCACCGGTCACTTGCTGGCCATAGGAGGAGGCTGCCGGTCACCTACCGCCATCAAGAAGCCTTGTCGGCCACCGATGGCAGTTCGGGATTTTTTGGACATTTCACCCATGGGTCTTTAAGTATAGACCAAGACCCCTCATTTCTACACACCCACACTTCCAAAATTGCTCTCTCTCTCTCTCTCTAGGTGCTCCTTCTCTCTAGATTTTCACTTTTTATGCGTTTTCCAACACCCCACGCAAACTTTATTCGCTAAACCCTCTTGATTCTCTTCACTTTGAACCGATTAGAATTTGTTTTCGATGCTTTTTCCCTCATTTTCACCCCTCCAGGCTTGTTCTATTCGAGTTTCTCTTGGGTTTTGTGAACTTTTCTAGGCTTTGACTTTTCCTCCCATTTCCTCTCTCCTAGGGTTGACTTTTTTCAAGTTTACCCTATTTTCCCATTTTTCTTCACTCTTCACCCACTTTTCATCTATTTTCCAGATGGCAGATCATATACCACATGATGGGGTTCCTTCCGAGGTTCCCCCCGTATTCCCACCTGTTGCTGAGACAGAAGAGCCGGTCGTCGCCGAGGCTAGCGAGGTGGCTCAGGGCATTAAGGCCGACCTCGAGGCGGAGTTTGAGCCTGAGCTTGAGCCTGAGCCGCTACCATTGAGGGTACGGCCTTTTGATCCTGTGAGGTATCATCCCTACACACATATCTTGCCACCCGGAGGCATTAGGCGCTTTAGCGACTTCGCTCGCAGTATACCAGAGGACCTCTTGTTGAGGAAGCCGGCTTTCCACCTTTTATCCAGCGCCACTGAGGTATGAAATTTGTCTTCATGCATTCGTGCCTTTCCTTAAACTGCATTTCTTGCACTGCCATTCATCTGACTGTACTTTTATCACTTTTCACTGCATTTCTTGCACTGCTTTTCATCTGATTTATTTGTTCTTGGCCACAGGGAGAGTCCCGTGCCTACAGGGGGTACGGAGCTATGACTACGAGAGACTGGTATGAAGAGCTCCCTGTAGGAGTTCGTGACATTGTTGACGAGATTGGCTTTGCCCTTTTTTGCTCCGGCCTAACTCGGATCATTGCGAGTCGTCCTCTTCTAGGAGCGCTAGTGGAGAGGTGATGGGACACCACCAACTCCTTCCACTTCTCTTGTCATGACCTGAACCCACCCCTATAGGTTAGGATCATAACTGACCAGTAATCATTAGATTACCTACAACCTCAGTCAGAAAATAAATTTTAAATAATCATATGGGGCCAAAAACGGAAGCAAAAAGATAATAATTGTCTAAAGAGCTTGTGCATAAATGGAATGAACAAAAACATTTCTTATATTAATAACTTACACCAAACATACCCACATAAAAGACATTCTCTGTCTAGATCCATGTAATACCATATTTATACAAAACCATAGCTTATATACAGATAAGGTCAAACATGACCATCAAAAGAAGACAAAATGGTCAAAACGATAGTTCTGAAACTAAGGCCTCGTTCGTGAGGCGTGTCATGGTTGACTTCACAAACTTGACATTCTTTCTTGGGTTCATTACAGTTAGGGTTGGGCATTCTGCTGCTCACCTACATACATATATACAAAGAGTGAGCGAAAGCTCAATGAATAATACCATAGTAAAGAGGTTATACGAATGAGATTCATATTAAGTACATCGAACCTGTAAATTTCATATACAAACGGCCTTAGGCCCATTCTGTGTTTTCTTGTACATATCAAACGACCTTGGGCCCAATTTAGATCCTTATCAAACATATCAAACGGCCTCGGGCCCATTGCATCAAACATGTCAGACGGCCTCAGGCCCATTGCATAACTTGTAGGACTCATCAAATGGCCTCGGGCGTAATTCAAACACTTCAACGTATCAAACGGCCTCGGGCCCATTATTTCCATATTAGTATCTATGCGCATTTCGTATTCCTGATCATGATCACTTTTCATTCAAACGGCCTTTGGCCTATTATTTCCATATTCGTATCTATGCGCATTTCATATTCATGATCATGATCACTTTTCATTCAAACGGCCTTTGCGCCATTACATTCATATTCAAACGGCCTTTGGCCCATTAAAATATTCAAACGTTTCAAATGACAAACGACCTCAGGCCCAATCCATACTCTTATCAGACGTATCAAACGAATAGAATGTTCATTCATAATTTAAATTCACAAGTCCAGAAAACTTACACATGAGAAGCATTTAGAAAATAATATACATGAAAATATCTTTACTAAGATAGTACTTACAGTGTTCCGATGCTCGATTCATTCTTGCACTTGACCCTACACAATTCGTAATACACATAGAAATCGGGTCACAATACAATTCATTTCGTTCTTTAATTCGTTTAATTCTCTTAGGCGCTTTCCAACTCTATAGTTCATTTATAATGCTCAGTGCATGCTTAAGAGTGCTTAGAAGTGAAAGAGAACGGAAATCAAAATATGAACCAGTTTTTCAAAATTTTCTAAAACAAGGCACTCCGCTCGAGCGGACTGCAAAATTTACAAAATTTCTGGAAGCTTGATTTCTCTGCTCAAGTGACATTTTCCTCGCTCGAGCAGACAAGTCAAATTTTGAAATTTCCAAAATTCTGTTTGAAGCTCAAAACACATTTCCAAAGGTCCACTCCATGTATAATACATTCAAATATGCAATGACACTCCAAAAAACATATATATTTAAAGTCATTTCTAACTCTTAGCTCAAATCTCCATGAATTTAACGATTTTAATACGTTTCTTCCTTTCTTACAAAACATAAATTAAGCTACAAGCTCTTAGAAAAATATTTGCTAGTATAAAATTCAAATTAAAATCAAGTCAATTCTTGATTGTCAAATTCTAAATCATAATTAATTTCTTGATTTATCCAAATTTATTTTTCTTTATATCAAACCCAATTTCAAACTCATAAATTTTAAAACAGGAATTAAACTTTCAAAATATAATCTCAAAACTTGAGTTCATACATGGCCTGTTTAAAAACACACAAACTCTTAATTGATCAAAAACAATATGATCAATTTTTAAATCATTTACATCAAAATTCTTTTAATTTAAAAATTGAACTCATTTGTTCGTAGACTCATAATTTTCTAAGGCTTAGTTCTTATTTCATCAAAACATGAAATCAATTATAAGAAACCTATGATGCATGTACAATTAGAATATTAAAACTAAATAATTTTAATTAGGATAGCCTCAATTTGGATTATTATTAATTTTCTCCACATTAGACCCAAATTCAAATCCATAACCCTTTTAATCATGAATTAAAATCTCAAAAACTTGAAATTCTATAATGCATGTTTAATTAAAGTATTAATCTTGTAGAGTTTGCCCATGCACGTAACAATGAGGCTTAATTTCATACAAGATTACAACATCAAATCCAAAATAATTAACTTCCATAACCATAAACTTTACTTAATCTCTTCATCTTGGTTTTCTAATTTCTTCCAAATTATATGAAATTGAACCCAAACTCATCTTTAATTCAAGTGTAATATAAGGATTCTACAAAATTTAAGCTTGAAATCTTTACCTTTAATCTTCAATTTGGTGTTCTTGACAACTTCTTCGCTTCTCTAGCTTCCTTAATTTTCTTCAAAATTTCCAGCAAAGTCTAAAGTATTGAACTCTCTCTCTCTCTCTCTCTCTATCTACACTCTTTAATTCACTCTCTTTCCTTTGAAATGTTCTCAGTAGAGCACCAAGCACCAAAACCCCTTTAACATACACACATACACACACACACACCTATACACACATGCACACCTCTTTTTGTTGACAACACATAGCACACGTGCACACACTCAAATTTCTCTGCACACACACACTTTTCTCAGCACACAAACCCACATATATTCTCAAACTCTAAATCATTCTACAATTTAATTTATGATTAAGATTAATTTAATTAAATAACTCTTATTCTTAATAAATCTTAGTTAGCACATAATTAATTAATCATAACTAATCACAAATCTCACATAATTTAATTAGTCTAATTTGACTTCCTTTAGGGCCCAATTAATTATATTTAAATTTATCAATCTGAATCAGATATCAAACTTCCAAAAGGCTTCAAATATTAAATTAAACTTATTGTCATCATCAATTTTGATTTCCCAAATCATTTAGGCCTTCAATTTCTGATTAGACTCCAAATTTCCGTCAATAAATTACATATTCAAATTGGACACCCTATAAATAAATTTAATTCGTAATAATCACAATTCTCAATCCTCATAATTTAACTAACTTAATTAACTCCAATTCGGACCTAATCAATCGAATCTCAATTTTACTAAACTGAATTGAATATTTAATTAAACTCCCAAATGGGTCCGTAATTAAAAATTAAATTGATTCAATTTTTTAATTTCACTTCCTTAAGCCATTTGGACCCTTAATTTCTAATTCCAAAAAAAATCTTTAATAGAATCATATACGAATCAGATTCCACAATTCTCATAAATCCCAAATTAAATTAGGATAATGACTAATTAAAATCCCAAATCTCCTTAATTAACTAAATATAAAATATTATACATGGCGGGGTCATCACAATCTATCCTCCTTAGAAAGTTTGGTCCTCCAAACTTAAGACACTTATACTTGAAAACGAATCATATAGCTTTGCTTCATTTCATTCTTTTTTTCAAAGTAACTTCCTTACCATTCGATTTTCTCATCATAGGTGTTCGAGTCATTCTCATTTATTTGTTGGTTAATAACCCAAATTGGTGATTCATCATAGTCTATATTGTCATCAAAGGTCATTTAGGACTGATCAAAAATATGTACTAGACCTTGAAGTCAACCTCATAACATTAAACCACAAAACATATTAATCACAATGTACTATTCTCGTCAATCACTTAATTCATATACTTTTATTCATCTTTTCACATGTCTCCAAATCATTGAGGATTAATCACAAATGATATTCATGATCCAATTTAACTTCAAATAAATCAAAATACTCCATTATTGACATCTCATATGAAGTTTTCAAAATAGATTAGGTATTTGATACAACCTCAAATTCACTTTTATTTTTATTTTTTTTCTTTTTTTTGGTCTAGAATTTCTCTGACCACAATAGCCTTATTGACAAATCAAATAGGGTGGGGATTTGTTCCATTAGTTCTAGAAGAAAAGTCATTTACTTTCGGAAGTCAAAGACAATTCAGTTAAGCATATGGCCAACATTTACTTATCATATTCAACATTACATCCCAATAATCCATATCGAAAGCATTGAGTCAAATTCATAGTATAACATTTTGAAATACTATAGATCCTCCGGATGACGAAGAAATGCTTATTAATATAATCCCAATGATTAACTCATTTCCAAAGTAAAGTATTTGACATATCTTTACATTTTCAAATATCATTATCAAAGTGAAATCCATCAACAAAACATTATACGTGGTACACCCATTCGAATACAAAGGGCCTGAAGGCATATATCAAAGGGACCGTATAGGTCAATATCAGAGATCTTTGTGCACATATAACAAAGGGCTCTAGTATTATTTCCCCCAGGCAAGGGCCTTATTAATGGATGCCACAAATACATTTCATAATCATCATGTAACAATTTTCAAAATATATTCTGAACATATCTTTATAAGGATATTATCCACATATTAACGGTCTCAGTTTTAAACAGGCATCTTGTGCATAAACAATAAGGGTAATTATGAAATAGAGACATATCAAATTTAGAACAGAAGCATATCAGAGTTAAAACAGAAACATATTTTGCAAAAATTCACTGAGCCTTTTCGAAAGTAACAGATGATGGGTTGCACCCAAACAGTATTAAACAAACATATAGATCAGAGTAGAACTTTACATAATTCCGGTTTAACCATTATTCATACTTGAAGTTACTATATTTTCTAAGAGACCAACCTATTTAGGTTCATAGTTTGTGTGAATAAGAAAAAGTTCCTCTTCCGATGTTCTTAAGGCACTTTAATGGTGACATGATTTTAGTAACTTGGGTCATTCTTATCTAATTCATTCAGGTGTTAGTCTCCTAATGTGGAATACAACTCTCCTCCTATTCAAACATATACCCAAATGCATATGACTTAATCAAACTGAACAAATAATTTTTGGGTTAAGTCTCAGTTATCTGAGCAAATGAATTCTAATTTTTCAATAATCAAATAAGACAAATGCAGATATATCAAATTTTGACTTAAGACTTCTTGCATGCACTAACCATATCCTCATTGGTTTTTCTATTAAGTACTAACCTTCACTCTGGTTAAGTGATTTGGAACACCCTTTTGTTTTTGGACAATCTTTCACTCGATGCCCTATTTCTCCACATCTGAAGCATGCTCCCATGAGTCGATGACACAAGTGCTTATGAGGCTTATGACACATTGGACATATTGGGGAAACTCTACTTCTTTTACAACCTTGCTTAGGATGGCTTGCTTCTCCTATCACAAAATTCTCAAACATATTCTTTGGTCTCCTCATTGATTTCACACTTAACCTTTTCTTCTGATCATGTTGTTTCTCACGACCTGATTGCATAGCTTTCATTGTATTTGCTATCACTTCTTCGACTTTGTCTAATCGCTTCAATAAGGATTCAACTTCCATTTTATCCTTACTTTTCACCATCTTTTCCTAAAGGCACAAGACAAAAGTGATTAACACTTGGGTTAATAGCGATTAACGCAAAACATAACATTATACATAATCAATTACAAATCATGCAATCACTATAGCTCCACACTATTCATTGTTCATCAAATACCACAAGTTCTATATCCCTATAGTGCGAATGGCAATTTATTTAGCTAGTCCCTGTAGGTCTTAACCATCTTCTGCAAGATATTCTTGATGTTCTTGTTGGCGGCTTCAACAGCTCCGTTGGTTTGCAGTCGGTATGTAGATGACTTATGAAAAGCCACATTGTATTTCTCCAACAAGTCTATCACCTCTTTCTTGAAGTGGGAACCATTATCTGATATGATCTCGTTTGGGACTCCATATCGGCAAATGATATTGTTTCTGATGAACTTAGCCACATGCGATGCCTTTAACACTGCATAGGACTGAGCTTCCACATACTTTGTAAAGTAATCAATTGCCACCAAGATGGATTCATGCCCATTTGACCCTTTTGGTGTGACTGCACCGATGACTTTGATTCCCCAGACTGAGAAAGGCCATGGTGAAGTCATGTTGTACAGTTTTGATGGCGGAATATTCATGCGATTAGCATGAATTTGGCATTTGTGGCATCGCCGAACAAAACCGATACAATCCTCCTCCATAGTGGACCAGTAGTAACCTTGTTGAGAATCTTCCGGGCTAACATCACTCTATTCATGTGCGCTCCGCACTCTCCTCCATGGATGGCCTCCATCAGGCGCTTTGACTCATCTTCTTCAATATATAACTTGTGCATTCTCAGATGACCTCTTTTGTACAGTTTACCTCCGCAGATGATAAATTGGACGGCTATCCGCCATATTCCCTTTTTGTCCTTGGCATTTGCCCTTGGTGGATAAATCTCCTTTTCCAAGAAGTTCCAAATATCGTAGTACCAAGGGTTTTTGTCTTGCACTTCATCTATTGCGGTGATAGTTTCATAGGCCGGCGTGTACTTCTGCTCAGTAATAGTCGGACGGATCCAGACTCCAAGTGGGATGTCTACCATAGAAGATAGAGTTGCTAAAGCATCAGCGAACCTGTTGTTCTCTCTCAATAAATGTGTGAAAGTCAGCTTTTCAAACCTAAGAATTAGAACATCCAGGGTCGGGTGATAAACCTTTATCTTTTCTTCTTTGACCTTCCAGTCTCCATTTGCTTGAAAAACAACTAAGTTCGAGTCCCTGATAACATCCAATCTTTTTGCCCCTAGTTCTAGGGCGGCTTCTAAACCAGCGATACACACTTCATATTCTGCTTCATTATTGGACACCTTAAACCGGAGTTTGAAGGCTAAAGGTATAGGGGAGTTGTCGGGTGCTATCAGTAACACACCTATCCCATAACCGTATTGATTGGACGCTCCGTCAAAGTACATCGTCCAAGTCTTCTCCTTTACTTGCAGAATGGCTTCATCTGGGAACAGGTATTCCACCGCTTCATCCCCTTCTACCGAGTGATCTACCAGGAACTCCGCTACAACTCTTCCCTTGATCTATTTGCGAGTGACATATTTTAGATCAAATTCGAAGAGGAGAAGCAACCAATGGGCTAGCTTACCCGTAAGCTGTAGACACCCCATTTTGACCGGCTCTAAGACTTGGGTGCTTTCTTTTGATTACCTGATAATGACAAGTAGAATGTGTTTCTCACAGAATCCTCAGTAAAAGAGATGGAATTTGAACTTAAATCCCAACCTTCACCATTATAGCCAAATTGTTTTAAAATACTAAATATTTCATTAGTTTAGTATTTTTGTAATTTTGCATAATTTTATTCATATTTTTGGTGTTTTTATATAAATTGGTATAAATTATATATTTTTATATAATAAAATAAAATAATAAAAAGTTATATTATTATATTATATGTTTAGTATTTTGGTATAAATTATATATTTAGATTTTATATATTATAAAGGAAAATAATAAAAAAATCTTTTCATGTCGATCAGCCTTCGGCTGCCGACATCCAAATCAAACATAAAGTATATTATATAATATTATATTATATGCATATAACCATATATTATATAATAATTCTTAATTATATTATTATATTATTATAATTTGCTTATATAAGGAAATAGAGGGAGAGGCTCAGTAGAGGGGGGGCTGATCAAGGAGAGAAAAACGAAGTGGTGCGAGAGAGTTTGAGAGAAAAAGAATAAGAAAGAAAGAAATTAGTTTTTTTTTAGAGAGAGAGGGGGAAAATAAAATATTTTCTTTGATATTTTTATTTCCATTTCATCAATAAACCATTCAAAAACCAACCACTAAGGCTGTAATTCCAAATTTTGGACTGAGAATTGAGAATACATTTCACAGACTTGAGAGTAATCAAAAGAAAGTTTGTGACTCAGAAAATTCATCATTTCCCCAGAAGGTGAGTTTTTGCAAATTTTCATTTAATTTAAAAATGTTATGTAATTTGTTTAAATACTTCATTTATTTCTTTTCATAATTGTTTTTTTTATCGCTTTAATGGGAAGGCTGCACCACCCACACATCTGCTGTAATTTAAATATTGTATATAAATTGTTGTAATTTATTACTTTAAATAATTTACCCCCCGGATGAATAGTAACCTCTGGCGGTGAATAGTAACCCCGACGATGAATAGTATCTCCGGCGGTGAATAGTAACCTCCGACGGTGAATAGTACCTCCAGTGGTGAATAGTGAAAGTGGTAGGTTTCTCTCAAATTCTTTTGGGGCTGTTTTTCAACATCTAAACTATGTGATTTGAAGTTGTAAAAGTGGAGGGGTTAGCCACCATTCTTTCTACTTGTTTACTAACTTGATCCTATTTAATTTTGCTCGCTTTCTATAACTTAATTTCAGCACTATTGTATGCTATTTAGGGGGCTGTTTAATTTATTTCGACGATTTATGTTTTAAATATCAAGTTTGTTTGTACGAACCAATTAATCAACTTCGCATAATCATCTCTGCAACCTCCTTCCATTCTTTGCTTATTTTGATTAAAAAGTTGTGAAAAATTAAGATTGTGGTTCAAGTATAAGAAATGAACTCTTCCATGCTTAATGGTTTAATTAATTCGGAGGTTCATTACCAAAGGTATAAAACATTCTATGCTTAATGGTTTAATCTCTTTGGAGATTCACTACCAAAGGCATAAAACGTTTTATGCTTAGGAGATTCATTACCAAAGGTATAAACGTTCTATGCTTAATGGTTTAATCTCTTTGGAGATTCACTACCAAAGGCATAAAGCGTTTCATGCTTAGGAGGTTCATTACCAAAAGTGTACAACGCTCTATGCTTACTGATTTAATCTCTTAGGGGATTTACTACCAAAGGCATAAAACGTTCTATACTTAACGGTTTAAATTCTTTGGAGGTTCACTACCCCAAATGTATACATGTTCTTATACTAAAGCACAATCTTTTATTTTTCATTTCTCTTTATTCATCAGTGTGTTTACTTTTAAGGGACTAATTGACCCTTGGAAATCACCAAGGGAAGTGTCATTATCACTTATTATCAAGTTTGGATTTCAAGTCATTATCACTCAAGTTTGGATTTTTCTAAGTCATTATCACTCTTTTGAGTTTGACTAGTCCTTGTTGCACATCTTGAGTTTGACTTGGAATCCCTTATCGCTTATAAATAAGTTTGACTCTTCCTTTGTAATTTCCCCCGAAGATAATAAAAATTATTTCTCGGGTTAAGTTGATGCTTGTTTCTCTTTATTGCGTTTTGGACTTAGTGGACGTAAATATCACTTTTGCACAAACAGGAGAAAAGATAAAGAAATGGAAAGGTAATAAAAAAGGCTAAAAAAATTGGTTAAAATTGGATTACAACCGACATCAAGAATTAACAAGATTAATTAGACTCGGTTGGACGTTATACCGAGTCTATTGTGTTAAGGCTTGTTTTACATCAATTTATGATATTTTGAAGAACCTTGAAGCGTCTCTACTTCCCTTCTTGAATTCATTTCATGATAGGAGGGAGGGGTGGTTGTTTATTCATTGCATTTATTGATCATTGTCCAAATTGTATCCAAGATCATCAAGTAATCAACTTGCTAATTGATAGTTTTAGAGATGATTCTAACCCTCTCTTGAGTATTTTTATGATAGAGAAGGGTAAAAAAAAAAAAAAGGACAAACATGGCTAGGAATACGCTGTCTGCACTGTTTCACCTCAGGTACAAAAAACAGATTTCCACAAGAAAACAAAGTATTGGATTTATTTGGGGCTCGACTGAGTCGCGTTTCGGGGTTGGCAAGGCTCCAATAAATTGCAAAACAATATACTTTTCGAAAGTAGTAACTAGGGGTGAAACAAAACAAATCTCAGCAAGGCAGACAGAATAATTCCTGAGAAGCATCGAGCAATCATTGCATATTATTATTGTAATAAATTAGACAGCCCCTTTTCATTTATTAGTCATTCGGCTTTGTAATAATTATTTATTTGGACATTCGGACCCTCCTTCGCGAGGACAAATATGTAATAAGTTGTATGTCTTCCAACCCCCATTCTTTCTCCCTTTTATTTCACTGCTTATGATGGTTAGGTTAGGGACATCATGTTTAATTAGCATTTTCCATGATTTGCATCCATTCGTTTACATGCATAAAAGTTCGGCTCATCATATTATTTAAATGTCAAATTCAAACTCCTTACTTGCATACATGCGCTATCACATGCCTTGAATTGACTCACATGCCATACTAGTAGCCGAACCTTAATTGCACGTTGCATGTGTTGCATTAGTCATTAAATTAGGATCATGCATTTTTTTTTCTAACTATTTGCTTTCTTTTTGGACTCATCTTCGGACATTAAGGTAAGCATTTTTGCTTTAGTATATTGCATAAGTGTGAATGCTGTCATGTCAAAACATACTACCATGAGGCTAACTGCTTATTTGATATACCTGTTTGAATGCTTGTGGATGAAGGCTAATCACTTGAATTGGGATACTTTGATTCATGTATATATGAGATCACCATTTTCAGTGATACATATTCAAAACATTTTTTTAAAACAAACATGAAATCAAACGTTCTAACTTTTCGTGAAATTAGTCTATACTTGTATGTTACATATAGAATAAGAGCATATATTGTACATAAAAACCACATCATGATTAGTAGAGGTCGATCTTTGATTGGGTGAGTGGGGTGTTCAATTATTGACCTTTCCCTCTCATACCTAAGTTCCTGAACCAAGACACTTTGGTAATGACGGACTAATGGCCTTTGGCACGAGTCATGGGTTTCCTAAATTTTCCAAAAATAAATATTTAGGTGGCGACTCTGAAATCTGGCAAAGCAGTCCATTTTTGGCATTTGATTCAAACATCGATTTTCCAAAAGAAATTGCCGGATTTGGATTCTTTTTGTGTTTCCATTGTTTCACATTGCACTTGTGAAATTAGAATCAGAACCAACGCAAGTGGAGTCCGAACTGTAAGGGCTATTTCATTCTTCCGAAAGGAAGCGCGAAAAGCCGAGCTGCATAAGTGCTGGTTTCTCAAAGAGATATTTGATGGGATCTAATCTCAAAACCAGAATTATGGAGTGAGCTAACAAGTAGTGCCTCGACTTCCTGGTAATCCATACCAAGACTAGGCAAGCTTTCTTCAATGGAGTGTAGCGGGTCTCGTAATCTAGCATTTTCTTGCTCAAATAGTAGATGGCTTTCTCTATCTTATCCTCAGATTCTTGAGCAAGCATGCATCCCATAGTCGTGTCTGTCACTGACAGGTACAGAATCAAAGGCTTTCTCGGCTCTGGTGGCGACAACACTGGCGAATTCTGAAGGTACTGCTTAATTTGCTCAAAGGCAAATTGACATCGGTCATCCCATCGAAATTTCTTCCCTTTCTTTAGGAGACCAAATAGTGGTTCATAAGTAAAGGTTAATTTGAAAATAAATCGTCTTATGAATTACACTTTACCCAGAAAGCCTCACACCTCCTTTTCAGTCCTTGGTGGTGGCATTTCTAGGATGACCTTGATTTTGGAAGGATATACTTCGATGCCCCTCTGTGTGATCAAAAAGCCTAGCATTTGCCCTGCTGTTACGCCAAAAGTACATTTCTACGGATTCAACCTCGGGCTGTATTATCTGGTTCATTGAAATAATTTCTTCAAGGCGGTATAGTGATCTTCTCTTTCTTTGGACTTGACAATCATGTCATCCACATACACCTCGACCTCTTTATGGATCATATCATGCAGAATGGTGGTTGTAGCCCTCTGATAAGTAGCCCCGACATTCTTCAACTCAAACGGCATAACCCGATAGCAGTAGGTACCCTACGGCGTAGTAAATGCAGTTTTCTCTTTGTTCTCGGGCGCTATCAGAATCTGGTTATACCCGAAAAACCTATCCATGAAGGATAGCAATGCATGACCCACAGTGAAGTCCACTAATTCATCAATGTGCGGTAGAGGAAAGTCGTCCTTCGGACTGGCTCTGTTCAAATCTCAGAAGTCCACACACACCCGGATTCTACCATCATTTTTCGGCACTGGGACGATGTTGGCCAACCAAGTCGGATATTCAGATACTAACAAGAAACCTGCCTCGATCTGCTTGGTGACCTCCTCTTTGATTTTCAGCACCCAATCCGGATGAATTCTTCGCAACTTCTGTTTGACGGGTCGGGCCTTGGGGTCAAGAGGGATCTGATGTTGTATAATCTCAGGATCGATTCCAAGCATGTCTTCGTAGGATCACGTGAAAGCATCTTTGAAATCTTTTAATAAAGCGACTAAGCGCTCGCGCTCCGCCGAAGAAAACGTGGACCCGATCTAGACTAGACGCGGATCCTTCTTAGTACCCACATTAATAGCAATGATTTCATCAACACAAGGTTTTGCAAAACTCTCATTCTCTCGATTAATCAAGTTTTTCAAAACCAGAGGAATTCCTTCCTCTTCATTTTTATTAAAATTCTGAAAATCTTGGTCAATGCAATAAATAAGCGGTATAGAGAAATACTCAGAATCAACGGCATTCTTATTCATAAGGTCTAGCTCTTCGATTATAATTGACTTAAAAGCAAAAGAAAAAAAGGACCTGGACAGAACCTTGGCATCCGAGTTATCACCCTCAGGAATACCAAACTCAGACTCAAAAGAACCGAAATCTGATTCTGATTTCGATTCCACAGACTCTATGGAATCAGATTCTAGCTCATCACCCGACTCAGAACTAGATAGGTAGCCCTCCTCCAGCTGCTAGATAAGAGATGGTGCCTCAAATGCATCCAAAATGCTGCTGGATGGGTTCAGACTCGGTTGGTCCCCGATCATGGAGATGGTAAGGTTATCCTCCAAGTTCTCTAAGTCTGTCGGAGGATCTGTAAAGAGACATGCTAGTGTTGCCCTTACTCCAAGCTCGCTATTGTTCGAGTCATTTTCCATGCTCTGCTCAGCTTCAGTACTTGGCTCAGCCTTTTCCTCGACATCACTATCTTGCAGCTGTAGATCAAAGAAGATTTTAAATCCGGGGACACGCTGCTTCGCAGAGTTCATCCAGGGCTTGGAAAAGCCACAAAAAGGGAAGTCTTCTCTCTCTCAAACAAAGCGACCGTTCAACATTCCCTAGATTGGCCTATGGATAAACTCATAGTGTTTCCTAACCTGCTTTGCTCTGGCTCTGCCTGTTATCTTTTCTCTTTTCCTGTTATCTTTTCTCTTTTCCTGATCCAGTTCTCTTTGGTGGGTACATAAGCTAGACCAAAGGCATACGAATTATGTGACACATCGGCCAATGTTGTGACACTTTTCCGGCCACTTCTTCCAAGTCCCATTCCTAGCACATGTTGTAGTTTGTTCATTACATAGATTGATTGGGCGCTGACATACATGCCCTCATTAGTGGCCAAGATGATTTGCACTACTCAGGCCTCAACCAACATAAACCCTGAAAGGAACACATCCTCCTCACCATGAACGATCTCCAACATCGGTGTAGTTACCTCTGGCGGAGGATGGATAGACGAATTCCTGAAAATAATCGCCACCCCTTTCCCGTAAGGGTACTTCAACATTTGGTGGAGGGTAAAGGAGATTGCTTTCACATGATGCAGCTAAGGCCTCCCTAGCATTAAGTTGAAGGTGGCCGGGACATCTAGGACATGGAACTCGACATCCTACTAAGCTGGGCCTACCTGGACTCTGATTTGCATTGTGCCCATAACCTCTCTGCTTGTATTATCATATGCCCGGATTACTTGGGCCGTAGGCATAAAGTCTGCCGGTCTAAGGCCAATGGCATAAGCTATGCGGGAAGGACAAACGTTGATAGCTGAACTAGTGTCTATCAACACCACCAGTACCTATTTTTCCTTGCACTCAACGGATATGTACAGGGGTTTGTTGTGAGCTGAGCCTTCCAGCGATAGTTCTTTGTCAGAAAAGGTTAGGGTTGGCCCGACACCACCTGGGAAGACCAATCCCACAAGCTGTTCAAGGGTAGTGTCAATGGACAATTTAGCTTTGTCCATTGCTGACAGTACAGCCTGTCAATGTGCCTGGGAGGCCATAAGCAGACCCCAAATTGAGATGTCAGCTTGAATTTTCTTTAGTTGCTTCAACACTACTTCTTCTTCCAGCTGTTTCTCTTTCTGTTTCTCAATTTCTCTGTCTTTCCTAGATGCCTCAGCTTAATCTAAGTGCGGTGGCTTGAAATACTGTCCATTTCTTGTCATGTGGTTTATCTCTTCTGCGTACCACGTGTCGTCTGGAAGGAACTCACCCCAATCTTTATCGGTATGAGCTAGAAGTAGATCGTCATCCTCCCACCATACACCTCCGGCAGCCGACAAATAGCTGTCCAGCTCCGTTCTGATCACTCTCACATCACAAGTATCCTCCGCGGGGTGTTGGGCCATTACAGCTTCCTGGTTGCCTTCAACCCTCTCTTGTGCAAACTGCTTCAGCGTAGCTTCCTGTTCTGTGTCCACAGTACTCACAATGCCCAGTTCTTGAGCTGAATTGTTCATGCTGGTGTTCTCCAGCAGTTTCCCATTTTCATCGACCATTCCAGCTACTACAGTAATTCCTGCTTTTTTTTTTCCTCCGATTTTGTTTTAGTTCTTTCCTCCTTGTCGGGTTCATCACTCAACCACCCAGAGTTGTCCGTTGATCCATTCAAATCGAACCACTCAATCTGCACATCCCCTTGATCTCATTCGTCGAAGAATTGCAGGTTGTCTAAGTCCTCCTCAAGTTCCGCCAAATCATCTAACCCTTGACTCGGGCCATCCTCCCTAACCACATTGACCTTCACTACAGTTGGCAATACCACTTCTGGCTTGACTTGATCAATCGGCACAATGTAGCAGCTTGGATCATACACCCCCTTCAGATAAGTCCTCAGAGCACTCAGGCAACGGACTCGTACTTTCCTCTAAGGCCAACCTCCATTGTACTGCAACTGTCACCACCATAGGTTTAGGTTAAAGTGTGGACGTGTCCATCATGCACAAATCTGTGCTTTCAGGAGTGAACACCATCGGTCTGGGTAGGTGGGGAGGGGTAATATATACGCTGGGGTCGTAGGGGATGGCCAGTGTATGGCTTAGGTTTAGATTGTGAGGTGGGGGAACTTGATTGTGGGTCGGGAGAGGGTTTGTGGTCACATTTACTTTTTGGGATGGTGAAATCACCTTATTGTCAATGAGGTCTTGAATCTCATGACATAGTCTGAAGCATTGGTCGGTGTTGTGACCATGCTGCTAGTGGAAAACATAGTACTTGGCTGGGTTGTGTTTAGGTGGGAGAGGATTGGATAGTGGGCAAGGCTCTAATGGCTTGAGGTGCCCCTTTTTGATCAACACCTTCATGGCTTGAGATAAAGGCATGTAGAGTTGGGTAAAGGTCCTCTGGGATCGGGCAGCGTTGTTTGAAGTTGGTGGAGCTGTATTGGCAAAGAGATTGGCGGTCTTGGTTGTGGTGGTGACAATGCTTACATCCGACGGCCGTGCAGCTGTGCTACCACTGGTGTATGCATTGGAATTGCGTACAAATGGCCTCTTGGCCTGCTCTTTCTCATCAGTAATCAGCCCTTGTTTCATGGTGTCTTCAATCTGAACCCCCATTTCGTGGAGCTCGGTGAATGTGAATAGAGGTAGGACGATCATTTTCTGTAGCAATTTCCCGTGCAGATTGCGGACTACCATCCTCATCTGATCTTTCTTTGAAGGTCGTGTGGTCATCATTGAAGCCTTAGCCCTTCACGTCATCACGAATTCTTAGAAGCCCTCATTTAGCTCCTGGTGCGTTGCCTCGAGATCACGAGTTGTGACCTCAATTTGTGTGTTGTACGAGTACTGTGCAACAAAGGCCCCAGCTATTTCCTTCCAACTCTACTTCACAGAATCCTCTAGCTTCGCATACCATATGGCGGCTATACCAGACATGGTACGGCCAAAGAGTGAGAGCTTCTGCAACCTGGTCAAGCCCATTGACTACAAAATGTCTGAAAACAGCTGAAAATGAACCATGGGATCTCTAGAACTATCGAATTGATCGATGTGTGGCATTTCGAACCGATCTGGCAATGTCACTGCAGAGTCGGTATAACCGTCTTCTATATCGGGAATAGAGTTAACACCCTGCGCTCTGTTGAAGAGCTTCTCCAGTTTGTTGATCTTAAGCACAGTCAGGTTAACTTCAAATTCAAATGGAACCTCAGTTTGATGCACATGTGCTTTGGAGGCTTGTGGTGGGATCGGCTCTGCCAGATTGCCCTGATTTTTAGCATGGGCAGTGGCTCCGGGTGCTAGGATACCCGTAAGAGGTGCATGAGATGCAGAAGCTGTTGTCGGCTGTGGCTGTTGCTGTTGCAGCCTGTTTATTACCTCAGCCTGGCGTGCTGTGACCTTGGCTTGACGAGTAGCGTCTTGCTGCATGGTTTCAACTGTTTGCTGAAGGGGGTGGATTAGTTCCTCCTTGCTGACTGGGGGATATTGTGCTATCGGGATTGGCGAGTGATCTTGTACTGGACTACATGTAGAAGATTGTCCTTGAGCCTGACTAGATGCAGGTGAATTGAGGGGTGACTACTGTAGAAATTAGACCAGCGAACTCTACTTGACTCTCCTCCGTCTAGTAACCGGTGGGAGCAAAGTAAACATGGGCTGTCCCCCAACAAGATCTACAGCTTTGCAAAGCCTCCTGACACGGGTCCAGAGCGCTTGGGGGATATCCGAACTGTACGAAGCTATAGTGTTATACTACCTAGCAAAAAGAAAGTAGTAATCAGAAATCGTGCAGCACCTTAGCTTAGATGTTAATAACACACAGATGTAATCAAAGCTGTAGAACTGCACTCAACACTGAATTCTGCCCCCAAAATTGATACCCAACTTGCAATTGATACTCACATTCCTGTACAGTTTCACTGTAAAGCATATACCAGTTAAGTGAGGACCAAAACACCCCTATAAGGGAGTAGGGTTACTCTGTCCTAGTTTCGTTAGGAGCTAGGGTTTACTATTCACACAAAGCGGTTTCACGCAATCCTGCATTCGGGTAAGCATCTTGTCATAGTTTGGAACAGTCTCTATGGCTTTTCGATATGCAACTAGGCCAAATGGTCAAAAGGGTACCTCAGCAAAACTACCTAATATACTTCTCACACCTAACATCGAGAAGTAAAAGGAGGATCAAGCGGTATAGCGGTAGTCCAGATCCAAGGGTTGTGTTCCCATCATGGCAGAGCTTGTGATCGGTCAGCGTTTTGGCAAGCTTTTAGACAAGCCTCTAGCAAACTGTCTAGGAATAGCAGATGTCAAACACAGTGACTTAAATGCACCAATGCAAATGCAATGCAAAGAAACATATAAGTGTAGGTAAAATTACATATCATGAATTTCAAGTCAAATTCTCTAAATTTCCCGCGCAGAGTCGCCAGAAACTGTAGCTCGACTTTTTCGCGCCCCCTTTCGGAAGTCGAAATAAGCCCTATAGTATCGGACTCTCGCGGTTTTGAATTTGATCTCACAAGTGCAATGTGAAATAGATAATCACCAAAGAGTCCAAATCTGGGAAATCTTTTTGGAAAATTGATTTTTAATCAAATTGCCAAAAATGGACTGCTTTGCCAGATACAGAGTCGCTACCTAAATATTTTGGAAAATTTAGGAAACCCATGACTCGTGCCAAAGGCCACGTGTCCGTCATCACCAAGATTGTTTCGGCTCAGGAACTTAGGTACGAGAGGGGAATGTCATGAATGAATTTTGAGCACCCCCGCTCGCCCGATCAAAGATCAGCCTCTACTAATCATGATATGAATCTTATGCACGTTATATGCTTCTGTTCTGGTTATTAGGCTAGCATTACTATGTGATACGCACACACAAAAGTATAGATTAACTTGTAAGATTTGGAACATTTTGATTCATGTTTGTTTTAAAAATTGTTTCGAAATATGTACCACTTGAAAAAGTGATTGCATATGAACATTACTCAAATTATTCCAATTCAAGCAATTAGCCTTCATCCACAGGTATTCAAGCAGTTATAGCAATTAAGCACTTAGCCTCATGGCAAGCATGCTAAACATGGCAACAATTACACACATGTGATATGCTAAAGCGAGTAAAGGCTCACCTAGTTGTAGCTTGGCTTTTTCGCGCCCCCTTTCGGAAGCTCGAAAAGAAAAGCCCTGCAGTTCGGACTCCCGTGGTTCTGAATCTAATCTCACAAGTGTAATGTGAAATTGATAAACACTAAAGAGTCCAAATCCGGAAAATCGTTTTGGAAAATTGATTTTTGAATCAAAAGTGCCAAAAATGGACTGCTTTGCCAAATATAGAGTCGTTACCTAAATATTTTATTTTTGGGAAAATTTAGGAAACCCAAGACTCATGCCAAACGCCACGTGTCCATCATCACCAAAGTTGCCTCGGCTCGAGAACTTAGGTACGAGAGGGGAAGGTCATGGATTGAGCACCCCCGCTCACCCGATCAAAGATTGGCCTCTACTCATCATGATATGATTTTTTTATAAACATTATGTGCTCTTGTTGATTATTAAGCTAGCATTACTATGTGATGCGCACATCCAAGTATAGACTAGTTTGCTTAATTTGGAACAATTCAACTCATGTTTGTTTGCGAAAATGGTTTGTATTTGCCACCTCAAGTGAGCTTAAAGTTTGCGGATTTGCCACCAAACATAGTGGGTTTAAAACATGATTTGCCACTCAACAAAGTGGGCTTAAAACATACATTTTTGAACTATTCCAATTCAAACAACAAGCCTTCATCCACGGGCATTCAAGTAGTTTAGCATTTAAGCACATAGTGTAACGCCTCGTATTTTATTACTCGGATAACCTTACCAATATTCATTAATTAAGTCTATTTACAAATAGCATTTCATCCTTAGATGAAATGATGAATAATTAAATATACATATTCCCTCTCGTTATACAACAATGACATTTACATACAAATAAAAGAAATGTCTTGATGCTTACAATACAAGAGAGGACACTACTCTTTACAAAAAAAAAAAAAAAATAGCACTTAGTCAAACAACAAATGAAATAGTACAATCCATCACTACATTACACTTATGAAATGGTAAAAACCATTGTTAGATCTTCAAATCCGAAAAGCATTCCCTGTATACATGTACAGACAGGGGGTGAGCAACCACTAGCTCACCAAGCAATCTCATATTAAAACATTAGAAGATATGCGGGTACCAAAATACTCATACATATACGTGAAATCATATCATGTCAAAACCATATGATTTTATTACATAATCTCTTAAATCGAATTTATTTAATTAACCACAACAAGTTAACTTAAATAAATAAACATGTTTCAATAGCAGCAGGACATCCTTTTCAATTCATTTAATTATCTCATTTTCAATTGAATCAAATAATTAAACAATTCATCAAATCCATTTTATATGGTCTTATGAGATGAATGCATATGCCATGTCATGCTCAAAATATTTTTCTCATCTTTTGGAAATCTTATGCACAATGCCATTTTGAAAACACATTAATCCAACAATTTCAATAAAATTCCAAGATGGTAAATACGACTCAGGTAATCCCTAGGCTAGTGTTTGCAAGTAGACTATACAAGTACTACCAATTTGCCATTTTTACCAGTATTAACTGGAAGGCTCGACACCTGTAATCTGTCATTTTTACCAGTATTAATTGGAAGGCTCGACACCTAACTGCGCGGGTTTCTGGTCTTTCACCATGGACACTCAGGCCAACTTAACCAATATCAAACTACACCCTCATCCGGACTTATCGACGTATTTACCCAAAACAAATCCAAATGATCTTGTTTCTCAAAAACAATTCCTTTTTCAAAACAATAGTTTTCAATTGCAATTCAAAATCCATGATAACAATGAAATGGAATGGCAATGCAATGTGTAACAATGCATTAAGATAGTTCCAATTTCAATTCCACCACACAATGTTCCATTGTGATCGAATTCCATATCTTTATCAATGTAATATCATGATACAATTCCAAGAGATAATGTAATAATGTCAATGTTCATGTATGTACCACAAGTAAATTAACAACTTCTAACTTAGTCTTTTCAAGACAATTCAACAATATCCGTTTCAAGACAAACTTCAAAAATCAAACATTTTCTTACCTTTCCAAGAATCTCCTCATTTAAATACCAACATGGTAATCCTCTACCGGTTACCAAAAACCAAAACTTTTAAACAATAGTTTCATCAATAGCAATAACATATAACACCAAAGCGGGTTCAAGGTTTCATAAATTTCTAACTCACATATTTTATCAATAAAATGAAATTATAATCTTTCCAAAACTCATCCCCTTCCCAAACATTAAATATAATCAAATTTTCATTTTTCTCATACAAGTAAAATCTCGAGATCTTCAAGTTTAATCATAATTCTTAATAAGCATAAGTGAGTATTCCAACACTTAATCAATTATATCAAAATCTTTTTTTGACTATAATTATAAAAAATAACACGAGTGTTCACTTTCAAATTTTCAATATCCACCCTATCGAATTAAACCAAGGAAAAAAAATAAATAAATAAAAGTTTTGATAACTCATCTTTTTGTTTTAATCCAATTCATCCATTTGCTCCAAACGAGCTAAAATCACATTCTATTCTTTTCTTGTCAAAAACCGGCAAACAATTCAAATATCTCATAAAAATTTTAAAGTATGAAATTATTATTATAACATTACTCAACTAATAAAACTAGGAATCCAATAATATACCACATCAACTTAATCTCGCTTATTTCTCTAAATCTCATATTTGGTCAACTTCGTCACTTTTAATCTCATAATATTAAAGCTATGAATTAAAAACCCAATAACACCCCCTTTAATTACAAAGGATTTAAAATATTAACCACACTAATTTAATTCATCAAATTATTAAGTTCACTATGTTCATCATCTTCCAAATTAATAACACCAACTTAACATTCTACACAATATTCCTCAATATCAATTTATTTTTCTCAAAAATAAATTCCAAATCAAAGATAAAAAAAAATCATATTTATATTTCTCAAAATAAATCATCTAATCATAATATGATGTAGATACAATCCATACATCTTTTCAATTTTATTTTCGGATTTGTTTTACAAAATTATCAACACAAAATGATTTTCCCAAATCAATCTCAAAATACCAACATTCTTAACATTTCAACATAATTTTTCTCCCAAAAATTACCAAACAAAAATCTGAATATGTATATATATAAGCAATACCTCTTAAAATGACATATTTTCTCAAAATAACCCTAACATAGTTTTAATGTAATGATATGAAGAAAGTCCCTACCTCAAATAATGAAGAAGAGTAGATCTGGAAGGCAAATCTTGCCCGATCATGAATCCGAGACTGCCATTGCGAAGATCACGACGAGTTCTTCGACTTTCATTTACAACACTTTAACAAAATCTCACTTTAAGGACTCCCATTTGAAGCTCAAAGGTTGAGCCAACAATGGAGAAATAAAGAAGTAGAGAGAGAGAGAGAGAGAGAGAGAGAGAGAGAGACGCTGGGAGCTCTCTGCTCAACCAAAAAAATGAAAAGAAAGAAAAGGAAAAGATGGAAAGGAAAAAGGGAAATGAGGGGAAATGATGGCAAGGACAAAAATGGGGGTCGGCCACCCACATGGGTTTGTTTCCCAAAGCTTGATTTTTCTCAAAAAATATAATTTTTCCCAAAAAATAAAATTTTTGTAATAATACTTCAAAATTTTATAATATAAATTATAAAATGATATAATTTTTCTTACCACAAAATATAATATTTTTGTACACCACAAAATATAATATTTTGATCACTACAAAATATACACATTTTCATTCTTTATAAAATATATAATTTTTCGCCATATGGTACACACCATAAAATCAACTATCAAATATTTATTATAATCCTATATAATAAATAATAACAACTCCTAAGGTAGTTACTACCAATCACCTAATTAAAAAGGACCAAACAGTTAAACATGAGTCATTAAACAAACTCAAATTAAATTAAATCTAAATCATGGGTCTCACCCATAAGTTAAACCCGGTCTAATTATATACCAAAATAGTCTTAACAAATTTATCTCGAATCCTGGTCCGAACACCCAAACTCAATTTCAAATTCTGTTATAAATTAAACTGAACACCAATTAGTTCGTGAATTTTCATTAAATAAATACTCATCATTTAATTATGAAAATTTTATCCAACGTGCTAGACTCATATGGGAACAACATGTAAAAATTTTATAATTTTCGAAGATCGGGAACTATTTTAAAAAAATACAAAACCGAATTATTTTCGCACAGAATTTACACAGCAATCAAATTCGAAAATTTGCTCAATTAAATTATGCAATGGCTATTTAAAAAAAAAAAAAATTTCTGGTTCATTACACGTAGCCTCATGGCAAGCATGCTAATCATGGCAACATTCACACTTATGCAAGTATGCTAAAGCGTAAAAACTCACCTAGTACTCCAAGCTAGGAAGATATGAGTTAGTAAAAATATGCATGATTCCTAACTATACAAGATGCCAAATGCAACACATGCAATACACAATTAATAGGCTCGACTACTAATATGACATATGGATTGATTTGAAAACATGTGGTTAAACATGTATTCAAATAAGATATTGAAATCACGATGCAGTTTGAATGATGCGTCGAGCCTCGGTGCATGCAAAACAAGATGAATGGATGCAAGCATAAGGTATGCTAATTGAAACATGACCCTAATCTAACCATCGAAAGCGATTAAATAAAAGGGAGAAAGACGTGGGGTTGGAAGAGATACACACACGCACACTTATTACAACATTATGCCCTCGCGAAGGAGGGTCCGAATGAATAAAAGCTAACTAGCTAACTAGGCTAATTAAGCTAACTAATTATTACAAAATTCGAAACTAATTAACTATTCTAGTTAACTAATTATTACGAACCGAAATCGAATAACTAGTTAAAGTAACTAATTATTTACAACTCTTAATTAGCTACAACTAATTAATTACAACGCGTATTTGATCTATTGCTAATTAAACTAATTAGCTAATCCCGAGAAGCGAGGGAGGCATGCATGCTCGATTTTTCACTCGAAAAGCCACTGTCTTGCTGCTGAAAGCCTCTATTTGCACAAATGAACACCAACAAAGCTGTCCACTTCCAGAACACCTCTATTCCACCTTACCAATACACTGTGCAAATTTCATTGGTGGCCGACAGGGGGCCGGTCGGCTACCATTGGTGGCCGGTCGACCATTGGTGGTGGCTGTCGGCCACTGTTGGTTTGAACTTCCTTGCTGCAACAGAGAGCAAAACAATGTATTTCTCAAGGGTTGTTTGCACACTTTGCCTCTTCTTTTCATGGGGAAATCAAAGAAGGGACAAGCTTTGGTTCACAAACCATCAATCAAACAAATTCATTGCATGATGGCTTGTGAGATCAATTGTATAAGTTTAATAAATGCAAAATGAGACCAAAGAGACTATCACCCTATCATGCATGATCAAGGGCAATGGAGACCATGGAAAGTGGCACATTTTATCACTTTTGAGTACAAAATGTCCCATTTTCCTTGTGTTCAAACTAACTTCTGATTTAAACATATGCAATGCAACACAAAGAATGCTTATCTTGCCTCTTTTACTTGCCAATTTTGTTTACTCATTTTAATTACCAAATTATTCATTAATCCATTAAGTCCATTGGTGAGTGTCCTCTAATGGAAGGAGGCCTCAAACCCCAAGTTTCTTTTGGGCATGAAAGAGGCATGACACTGTTGGTAATGAACCCCCTAAAGGATTAAACCATTAGGTGTAACACCTCAATTTCACACTTAGGCAAACAAGTGGTTTGAAACCACTTTCAAAGCAAAACCAAAAGGTGAAGAAATGAGGGAGATTGCAGAGATATAAGTGCTGAAATGAAGTAGAAAAAGCACTAAAACATGCAATCAACTTACACCAATGATGGTTAAAGCCTTAAAACACTAAGCTAGTGAAAGGGGTTACACTACAACTATGCAAAAAAAGACTCAAATGAACTAACTAGCCCAAAACAGAGCTAAAACAAGTTATTTTAGAGGCTAAAACATGCTAGACTTGAGCTAAGTTAAGCTAGAAAAACATGCTAACATGTGAAGCTAATTAGGCATGCAAACAAGACACAAGGAGGGAAGGCTAACCCTTTCAAATTTGGATCTCAAAATAAGTTTTTTCCATTGAAAAACCTCTGAAATTCAGTGGTTAAAAGACCCAAAAAAGTTGATTTGAAAGTGATGAACAAAGGCACAAAAGCTTTACAAACTAATAAGCAAGAAGGGTGAACCACTCCCTAACTAAAAAAATGGCGCAAACCAGCACTTTTAGGCCACAAAAATAGAGTTTTTCTCAGTTCAAAACCAGCCCCAAAACAGTAAAAAAAGATGGTAAACAAGCTTGCAAAACAAAGTAAACAAGGCAAGTAAACTACCTCTTGAAACAAAGGGCAATTCTAGGCACAAAACTAAGCTAAAACCACCTTCAAGAGCTCCAAGAAAACCCCAAGTAACCTCATCTCAAAGGTAAGAGGATTTGATTTAGGATGTGTATGCAAATGTGTAGAGAAAACAAGTAATTAGGCACAAAATTGTAAGAGAGAGAGAGAGAGAAATCTAGAAAGAGAGAGGGATTTTTGCTATAAATTTTCTAACCTTTTAAAATGGGGGATGAACCCCCTATATATAGAAAAACAAGTCTTGAGCTTAGAAACATCCTACCATACACGTGTAGGGAGATGCAGCTCAATGTGTTAATAACTGGCACAACTGTCAACAAATATGTGGAAAAAGAGACTGGTGGCTGACCAGCCACACCAATGGCCAACAACCAAGGGCCGTCGCCGATAGCCTCTGGTGGTGGCCGACAGGTCACCACAAGTTCCCGACACCTAGTTTTGATACAAAACAAGGCACATAAAGGACAAGGTGTAGACACCCTATTTTTGACGGCCCCTTGAAGACTTTGATGTTCTTGCAGGTATATGGATGTTCTTGCAGGTACATCCGATAATGAGTTTGATTACCCACCGAACACTCGAAGTCCGCGGCAGAACGCCACAGGTTTGAGTTCTCTAAACCCAGCATCCATTTTGCCTCCTCTTTAGATCATGCTTGGGTCTTTTCAGGGTGAAGTTTTTGATGGCCTGCCGGCCATCCTTGAAGGCTGCCGACCATGGTTTTTGGCCCGCTGGCCATTGATGTGCCTTGCCAGCCATCAATGAAGCCTTGCCGGCCATTACTGATGGCTGGTCGGCTATCAGCCTTTTCTGCAGATATTTTGTGATATTTTGTGCCAGCTGTTTGCACAGGTTCATGTATCTTCCAACACGTGTGTGGCTGGATCTTTGTGAGGGGATTTTGTATTTTCTATATATAGGACCCCTTTCTTGCATGTGGAGGGGTTAGAAAAATTTGAAGACAAAAAAACTCTCTCTCTCTCTCTCTAGATCTCTCTCTCCCTCTTACAATTTTGTGCCTTGAAGCTTGTTTTCTCTACACTTTTGCATACACTTCCTTGATAGAAGTTATTTCTCTTTGATCTGAGGTTCATTGAGACTTGATTTGAGCTCTAGCAAGTGGTTTGGGTTTGGATTGTTGCCTATTTTGTGCCTTTGCTTCAAGAGGTATAACACTTGCTATTTAAGCTTGCTTTCAATACTTGCTTTGCCATCTTTTTCTACTATTTTGGGGTTGGTTTTGGCATGTAAAAAGTTCTATTTTTGAGACCTAAAAGTGGTGGTTTGAGCCCTTTTGAGTTAGGGGGTTGTCTATCCCTTTTTTCTTCTTAGCTTGTTAAGCTTTTGTGCCATCTTTTCAACACTTTCAAAACAATTTTTTTGGGCCTTTTAACCACTGAATTTCAGAGTAATTTCAGTGGCAAAAACCTTGTTTTGAAGTTCAAAATTGGAGGGGTTAGCCTCCCCTCCTTGTGTCTTGTTTGCATGTCTAGATAGCTTTATGTTTTAGCTTATTAATCTAGCTTGTTTTAGCTCAAGTCTAGCATGTTTTTGTCTTTGTTTTGGCCTGCTCTAGCTCTGTTTTGGGTTGTTTAAGTCATTTGAGCCTTGCATGGCATGGTTGTAGTGTTAATCCTTGCACTGGCTTAGTGTTTTTAATGCTTTGATCATCATTGTTTTGAGTTCATAGCATGTTTTAGTGTTTTTTTACACTTCATCTAAGCACTTAAAATCTCTGCAACCTCCCTATTTGCTTCACTCTTTAATTTGCTTTTGAGAATTGTTTCAAACTTGGGATCTTCTAAGCTTAAGATTGAGGTTATGCTTAATGGTTTAATCCTCTTTGAGGGTTCATTACCAATGGCATGATCTCTCTCATGCCTTAAATTACCCCTTGGTTGACACATCTTTCCATTAGAGGACACTAACTTTTGGACTCAATCGATTAAAGAATGAATCGGTAACTAAAATGAGTAAACAAAAAATGGCAAGTAAAAGAGGCAAGACAAGTATCTTTCGTGTTGCATTGCATGTGTTCGAATCTGACATTAATTCGAACACGAGGAAAATGGGACATTTCATACTCAAAAGTGATGAAATGTGCCATTTTCCTTGGTCTCCATTGCCCTTAATCATGCATGATAGGGTGGTGGTCATTCGAGTCCTGTTTGTGCATTTATTGAAATTGTAAAACTTGGATCTTTGGCCATCATGCAATGAAATTGCTTGATTGGTGGTTTTGGATCCAAGTGTGCCACTCCTTTGAGGTTTTGAGATGATAAGGAGGGGTACGGTACAAACAAACTCTTGGAAAGCCCTTCCTTTTAGCTCTGTTTGTGCTCTGTTGCAGTATGGTGACTCAGAGCATCAGTGGCTGGCAGTGCCTTATCAATGGCCGGCAAGGCTTCATTTCTGGCCAGCAGAACACCCTTTTGGCCGGCAGATGGCCGGCAGGCCACTGATGCAATCCTTAGCAGAGACTTGGTAAGTTGGAGCAGAAAGATTTTGAAGTGTACTCAACCCTGCAGACAGAGCCTCTCGAGAGCAAAACAGAGGATTTTTCGGGGTGAAAACCGAGCGCATGCATCTTCCACTTCTCGGGGCGGAGAAGTGGCAGTATGATATAATGCCTTGCATGCTTAGTTAGTGTACATTCGTTTTAATTATTTAGTTTTTTAATTAGCTAAGTGTTGTAATAATTAGTAATTAGTTTGCTAGTTATTCATTTGATTTGTAATAATTGGTTTAAATAGCTTAGCTTAGTGTAGCTTAGCTTATTTATTCGGACCCTCCTTCGCGAGGGCATAACGTTGTAATAAGTGTGCGTGCGTGTGTGTATGTCTTCTAACCCCATGTATTTCTCCCTTTTATTTAATCGCTTCGATGGTTAGATTAGGGACATGTTTTGATTAGCATACCTTATGCTCGCATGCTTGCATCCATTTATTCGTATTGCATGCATCGAGGCTCGGTGCATCATTCAGACTGCATTGCAATTTCAATATCTTCTTTGAATACGTGTTCGCATGTTGTTCAAATCAATTCATATGCCATATTAGTAGCCGAGCCCATTAATTGCATATTGCATGTGTTGCATTAGACACTTAACATAATTAGGATCATGCATCTTTCTAAATAGTTTCTGTTTTGGCTTGGAGTACTCGGTGAGTCTTTATGCTTTAGCATACTTGCATGAGTGTGATTGCCATGTTGCCATGATTCGCATACTTGCCATGAGGCTATGTGCTTAAATGTTAAACTGCATGAATGCCTGTGGATAAAGGCTTGTTGTTTGAAGTGGAACGATTCAACGAATGTGCGTTTTAAGCCCACTTTGTTGAGTGGCAAATCATGTTTTAAGCCCACTATGTTTTGGTGGAAAATCCGCAAACTTTAAGCCCACTTGAGGGTGGCAAATTCAAACCATTTTTGAAAACAAACTTGAGTTGAATTGTTCCAAGTCTTGCGACTAGTCTATACTTGCTTGTGTGTGTCACATAGTAAAGCTAGGTTAATAACCGGAACAAGAACACATAATGTTTATAAAAGAACATATCATGATTAGTAGAGGCCGATCTTTGATCGGGCGAGTGGGGGCGCTCATTTTAGGACCTTCCCCTCTTGTACCCAAGTTTCAGCGTCGAGGCAACTTTGGTGATGATGGACACGTGGCCTTTGGCCTGAGTCAGGGTTTCCAAAATTTCCCAAAAACGAAATATTTAGGTGGCGACTCTGTATCTGGCAAAGCAGTCTAATTTTGGCATTATTTGATTTAAAATCAATTTTTCAAAAAGGTTTGTCGGATTTGGACTCTTTGGTGATTATCAGTTTCACATTGCAATTATGAGACTAGATTCAGAACCACGGGGGTTTGAACTGTGAGGCCTTTTTTTCAAACCCTTTCCGAAAGGCGGAGGTGCGGAAAAAGACAAGCCCACAATTTTTGGCGACTCTGCTGGGGATCAACCATTATGTGTTTCTTTGCATTTGCATTTGTATTGGTGCGCCTAAGTCACAGTGTTTGCCATTTGCTATTCTTGAGCGGTTTGCCGGAGGCTTGCTTGGAAAAGCTTGCCAAAAGGCTGACCGGTTGCGGGCTCTACCACGATAGGAACACAACCCTTGGATCTGGACTACCGCTATACCGTTTGATCCTCTTTTCACTTCTCGGTGTTAGGTGTGAGAGGTATATTAGGTAGTCTTGTTGAGGTACCCTTTTTGACCAATCGACCTAGTTGCATATCGGAAACCATAGAGACTATTCCAAACTAGGACATGTTGCTCACCCGAATGCAAGAATTGTTTGAAACCGCTTGTTTGCGTAGTGAACCCCTAGCTCCTGACGAAATTAGGACAGGGTAACCCTACCCCATCATAGGGGTGTTTTGGCTCTCACTTGCTTGATACGTGCTTTTAGAGTGAAACTCTGCAGGACTGTATGTATCAGTTGCAAGTCTGCGTATCAGTTTTGGGGCAGAAATTTGGGGCATAAATCAGTGTTTGAGTACAGTTATCCAGCTTATGATTGCAACTGTGTGTTGTTTCTGTCTGAGCCGAGGTGCTGTGCGGTTTCTGATTTTTGTTTCTTTTTGCTTTATTTTCTTTTTGCAAGGTAGTCTTTGACTATTGTTTCAGACGATTTTATTACCCCCAAAGCACTCTGGACTCGAGTTAAAAGGATTTGTAGATCTGGGGATCTAGTCAGGGAATAGCTAGTGTTTGTTTCACTCCTGCCAGTTACTAGACAGAGGAAAATTCGGCAGAATTCGCCAATTCAGCAACCACCTTTTACGTCATTTGTGCCCAATCAGACTCAATCATCTACTTCTACTCCAGACAGAGAGTATTCGCCAGTTCCGGCAGTTCAAAGTCCTCCAGCCAACATGGAAGACATGCTTCATCAACTCCAGCAGACTATTGAGAACATGCAGCTAGATGCTGCTCGACAAGCTGAGACATCAGCTCGTCAAGCTGAGGTTATAGCCCGCCAAGCGGAGGTAATAGAAAGGCTTCAACAATAGCAGCCACAACTTGCAGTTGCCTCAGCATCTCATGCACCTCCAGTGGGAATCCTGGCACCTGGGGTTACAATCAATGTCCAGGAAAATGCTGGCATCCCAGTGGATCCGATTCCACCCCAGACCTCCAAGGCACCGATTTACCTAACAGAGGCGCCATTTGAATTCGAGGTCGACCCTACTACACTGAAAGTGAACAAGCTGGAGAAGCTCTTTAAAAGGGCACATGGTGTGAACTCGATCCCTGATATAGAGGATGGCTATACTGAGTTGGCGGTGACGTTTCCAGACATATTCAAAATGTCGCATATAGATCGGTTTGATGGTTCCGGGGATCCTATGGTCCATCTACGGCTATTCTCTGACATTCTACGACCCATGGGTCTCACCAGGCTACAGAAGCTGTCACTCTTCGGTTGGACCCTGTTGGGTATAGCGGCCATCTGGTACGCCAAACTTGAAGACTCTATGAAGAGAAACTGGGAGGAAATGGCTGAGGCCTTCATAGCACAGTACTCCTACAATACTCAAATCAAGGTCACAACTCGTGATCTCGAAGCAACTCACTAGGAATCAAAGGAGGGTTTCTCCGATTTTGTGATTCGATAGAGGGCTAAGGCCTCTATGATGACTATCCGGTCGGCTGAAAAGGATCAGATCAGAATGGTGGTTCGTAATCTGCAACCAAGACTATTACAGAAAATGATAGTCTTGCCTTTGTCTACTTTTGCTGACCTCCATGAGATAGGGGTGCAGATAAAGGATGCAATGAAGCAGGGTTTGATAGACCACGAGAAAGAGTAGCCTAAGAGGGCTTTCACACGCCGTTCCAATGTGACTACGAGTGGTAGTGCAGTTGCAAGGCCTTCCGATGTGGGTATGGTCACCACCACACCGAAAACTACCAACCCCTCTGCCGGTACATCCGATACAACCTCACAAACCTCGAAGCACCAACCCCGAGGCCAAAGGGTCTTCACCCCTCTATACATGACCTTATCCAAAGCCTTAGGGGTCCTGATCAAAGAAGGGCACCTGAAGCCACTAGAGCCTCACCCCCTACCCGATCCTCCTTTCCCAAAACACAACCCAACCAAATACTGCGCTTTTCATCTACAGCATGGTCACGACACTGACCTATGCTTCAGATTGCGTCATGAGATTCAAGATCTCATTGACAATAAGGTGATAGCGCCTCCTCAAAAGCCTAACGTCACTACAAATCCCCTCTCACCACATAACCAATTTCCTCCACCTCGGCAAATAAACCTCATCCATACATTGGCCATCCCTTACGACCCCAGTATGTACATCACCCCTGTCCACCTACCTAAGGTGGCATTGTTCATCCCTGAAAGCACAGATTCTGTGCATGATGAACGCGTCCATATCCCAACCCAAACCTGTGGTGGTGACTGTGGTAGAGGAAGGCAAGCTAGCCTTGGTAGAGAATGGGAATGTCAGTTCAGTGCCTGAGGACCCTATGGACTTATCTGAGGAGGGATACAACTCGTGCCACTACATTGTGCTAACCAATCAGGCCAGACCAGAAGTAGAGTTGCCAACGGGAATGGAGGTCAATGTAGCCCGGAAGGATGGCCCCAGCCAAAGTCTGGATGATCT
Organism: Camellia japonica; assembly: GCA_030407325.1. Taxonomy (NCBI): domain Eukaryota; kingdom Viridiplantae; phylum Streptophyta; class Magnoliopsida; order Ericales; family Theaceae; genus Camellia; species Camellia japonica. The sequence continues at coordinate 69,442,422 of JAPPVO010000003.1, read as the reverse complement.
AGCAGAGTTGGAAGAAGACTTGGACAATCTGCAATTCAATGATGAACATGATCTAGGGAATGTACAGATTGACTGGTTTCATCTGAACGGGTCAACAGACAACTCAAGGTGGCTCAGTGATGAACTTGATGTGGATGAGGAACCTCAACCAAAGCTGGAACAGCCAGAAGCAGGAACTGTGATAGGGGTCGAAACGGTCGAGGACAAGGGAAAATTGCCGGAGAGCACCGGTATTAAGAATTCTGCTCAAGAATCGGGCATTGTTAGTACTGTTGATACAGAGCAAGAGGCCGCACTGAAGCGGTTCGAACAGGAAAAGGATGAGAATGATCAGAAGGTTGGAAAACCCCAAGGCCCTACGAGGAATAATTGTGATGTTGACGTGGGAGTACTTACAACGGAACTGGACAATTGCCTGTTGGTTGCTGGAGGAATATGGTGGGAAGATGATGATCTGTATCTTGCCCACACTGATGAGGATTGGGGTCAGGACCTACCAGACGACACTTGGTACTCTGAGGAGGTGGATCACATGACTTGGAGCGGGCGGTACTTCAAGCCCCCACACCTGGACCAACTTAAAGCATCCGGGAAGAGGCTGTGTTGAAATAGTTAAAGAAGATCTAAGCGGACATATCTATCTGAGGGTTGCTTATGGCTTCGCGCATGCACCGACAAGCTGTCTTGTCAGCGATAGATGAGGCCAAGCTGTCTATCGACACAACCCCAGAACAATTAGTGGGACTTGTCTTCCCGGGAGGTGCTTCGCGGACTTTGACCTTCTCAGATAAGGAATTGCCGCTCGAGGGTTCTACGGATAACAAACCCTTATACATCTCAGTTGAATGTAAGAGAAGTGGGTGCCGATTGTATTGGTTGACACTAGGTCTGCGATCAATGTTTGTCCGTTGCGTATGGCCTATGCTATTGCCTTGAAACCAGCAGACTTTGTACCCACGGCCTAGGTGATCCGGGCCTACGACAACACGAGCAGAGAAGTGATGGGAACAGTTCAAATCAGAACACAGGTCGGGGCGGCCCAACAAGATATTGAGTTTCATGTCCTAGATGTTCCGGCTACCTTCAACTTGTTACTTTGACGGCCGTGGCTGCACCAAGTGAAAGTTATTTCTTCCACTTTTCATCACATGCTGAAGTACCCCCATGGTAAGGGGGTGGTCATCGTGTTTGGAAATTCATCTATACATCCTCCGCCTGAGGTTACTACACTCATACTAGAAATCGTACATGGCGACGAGGATGTTTTCTTGTCTGGGTTTACCTTGGCTGAGGACCAAGTGGTGCAAGATATCTTGGTTATTGATGAGGGGTTATACGTTAGTGCTCAATCAGTCTACCTCATGAACAAGCTACAACATATACCCATGATGGGATTAGGAAAGAGCGGGCAGAAGGGTGCTACTGCATTGGCCGAAGTGCCATATAACCCTTATGTCTCTGGCTTGGGCTACACGCCTACCAAAGAGAACTGGGTAAGAAAATGAAAGGAAATGGCAGGAAGAGCCAAAGCAAAGCAAAGTGGGAAGCACTATGAACTTGTGTATAGACCAATTCAAGGAACTCTGAATGGCCGTTTTGTCCTAGAGGGGGAAGACTTCCCATTTTGTGGCTTTCCTGAGCCATGATTGAACTCCGAGAAGTGGCATCTACCCGGTTTCGAGATTTTCTTCGACCTACAACTGCAAGAGGATGAAGCCTTAGAGCAACAGATTGAATTAACTGCTGAGGCTGAACAGGGTATTCAGGGTGAGTCCAACAATAATGAACTTGAGATAGGAGCAGCACTGGCTTGTCTTCGGATCCTCAGATCAAACCAGAGAGCTTAGGGGATGACCTAACCGTTTCCATGATCGGAGACCAATCAGGTGTGGACCTTTCCGGTGGTATTCTGGATGCATCTAATGCACCATCTCTCATATGGCAGCTAGAGGAGGGCTTTTTGTCCAGCAGTTTTGAATCAGATAGTGAGCCGGGATCTGATTCCACAGAGTCTGTGGAGTCGGAATCAGATTGCAGTTCTTCGGAGTTGGAGTCTGGTATTCCTGGGGTTGATAACCCGGATGCCGTTGTTTTGTCCAAGTCGTCTTTTTCCTTTTCTTTTGAGTCGGTTGTAACCAATGAATTGGATGAGCTGGAACTTTTGAATGTGAATACCACTGTTGTTTCTGAGTACTTCTCTGTGCCACTTGTATATTGCATTGATCATGACTTTAAAAATTTTGATAAAAACGACGAGGAAGGAATTCCTTTGGTTTTGAAACATTTGATTGATTGAGAGGAGGAGAGGTTTGTAAAACCCCTTGTTGATGAAATCACTCCAATTAATGTGGGCACTGAGAAGGATCCGCATCTAGTCCATATCGGGTCCACGTTGTCTTCGGAGGAACGCGAGCACTTAGTCGCTTTATTAAAAGATTTCAAAGATGTTTTCGCATGGTCCTACAAAGACATGCCTGGAATCGATTCTGAGATTGTATAGCACCGGATCCCTCTTGACCCCGAGGCCTGACCCGTGAAGCAGAAACTTCAGTGAATACGTCCGGATTGGGCTTTGAAGATTAAGGAGGAGGTCACCAAGCAGATAGATGCAGGATTTTTGCTAGTATCTGAGTATCCGACTTGGTTGGCCAACATCGTTCTGGTACCGAAGAAAGATGGTAGAATTCGGGTGCATGTGGATTTCAAAGATCTGAACAGAGCCAGTCTGAAGGACAACTTTCCTCTACCGCACATCAACGAGTTGGTGGACTTCACTGCAGGCCATGCGTTGCTCTCTTTTATGGATGGGTTTTCCGGGTATAACCAGATCTTGATGGCATCCGAGGATAGAGAGAAGACTGCCTTCAGCATGTCGTGGGGAACCTACTGCTACAGGGTGATGCTATTCGGTCTGAAAAATGCTGGGGCTACTTATCAACGGGCTGCAACCACTATTTTACATGATATGATCCACAAAGAGGTTGAGGTGTACGTAGATGACATGATTGTCAAGTCCAAGGAAAGAGAGGGCCACTACACTGCCTTGAAGAAATTCTTCAAACAGATTAGAGAATATCGGTTGAGGTAGAATCCACATAAATGCACTTTTGGTGTCACAGCAGGGAAAATGCTGGGTTTCATGACCACACAGAGGGGCATCGAGGTTGATCCTTCCAAAATAATGGCCATACTAGAAATGCTACCACCAGGGATTGACAAGGAGGTGCAAGGCTTTCTAGGTAAAGTGTAATTCATAAGACGGTTTATTACAAAATTAACCTTGACTTGTGAACCACTATTTGGCCTCTTGAAGAAATGAAAGAAATTCCAATGGGATGACCAATGTCAGTTTGCTTTTGAGCAGATCAAATAGTACCTCCAGAACCCGCTTGTGTTGTCACAGCCAGAGCCGGGGAAGCCGTTGATTTTGTATCTGTCAGTAACCAACACGACAATGGACTGCACACTTGCGCAGGAATCTGAGGATAGAGTGAGAAAGTTATCTATTACCTGAGCAAGAAGATGCTGGAATATGAGACCCGTTACACCCCGCTGGAAAAGGCTAGCTTAGCTTTGGTATGGGCCACCAAAAAGTTGAGGCATTACCTGTTAGTTCACTCCGTAATTCTGGTTTCGAGATTAGATCCCATCAAATATCTCTTTGAGAAACCAACGCTTACGGGTAGGCTAGCTCGTTGGCTGCTTATTCTTTTCGAATTTGATTTGAAGTATATGACTCACAAGTCTGTCAAGGGGAGAGCAGTAGCAGAGTTTCTGGCAGATCACCCAGTGGAAGAGGACGAAGCAGTAGAATACCTGTTCCTAGATGAAGCTATTCTGCAGGTCGAGGAAGAGATCTGGACAATGTACTTTGACGGAGCATCTAACCAGTATGGTTATGGGATAGGGGTGTTGCTGATAGCATTGGACAATTCCCATATACCCTTAGCTTTCAAACTCCGGTTCAAGGTATCTAACAACGAAGCAGAATACGAGGCGTGTATCGCTGGATTGGAAGCCGCCCTGGAACTAGGGGCAAAAAGGTTGGACGTCATTGGGGACTCGAACCTGGTTGTGTCTCAAGCAAAAGGAGATTGGAAGGTTAAAGAAGAAAGGATGAAAATCTATCACTAGACCTTGGATGTTCTGATTCCTAGGTTTGAGAAGCTAACCTTCACACATCTATTAAGAGAGAACAACAGGTTCGCTGACACCTTATCAACTCTTTCTTCCATGATAGACATCCCTTTGGGAGTCCGGATGAGTCCGATCGTTATTGAACAGAGGTATGCGCCGAGCCTACGAGTTGATCGCCGCAATAGATGAAGTACAAGATCAGAACCCCTGGTATATGATGTCTAGAACTTCTTGGAAAAGGAGCTTATCCACTAGGGGCAAATGCCAAAGATAAAAGGGCAATACAGCGAATGGCTACTCAGTTTATCATCTGCGGGGGTAAGCTGTACAAACGTGGTCATTGGGAATGCACAAGCTGTGTGTTGATGCGGAAGAGTCGAAGCGCCTAATGGAGGCCATCCACGGAGGGGAGAGTGCGGATTGCACATGAATGTGGTAATGTTAGCCCAGAAGATTCTCCAGCAAGGTTATTACTGGTCTACCATGTAGGAGGATTGTATTGGTTTTGTTCGGCGATGCCACAAATGCCAAGATCATGCAAATCGCATGAACATTCTGCCGTCAAGCTGTACAACATGAATTCGCCATGGCCTTTTTCAGTCTGGGGAATTGATGTCATGGGGCAGTTACGCCGAAGGGTCAAATGGGCATGAGTATATCCTAGTGGCAATAGACTACTTTACAAAGTGGGTCGAAGCCCAGTCCTATGCAGTGCTGAAAGCGTCGCATGTAGCCAAGTTCATCATGACTAATATTATTTGTCGTTATGGGGTCCCAAATGAGATCATTCCGGACAATGGTTCCCACTTCAAGAAAGAAGTGATCGACTTGTTGGAGAAATACAACCTGGCTTTTCATAAGTCATCTACCTATCGGCCACAAACCAACGGAGCTGTTGAGGCCGCCAACAAGAACATCAAGTACATTCTACAGAAGATGGTGGAAACCTATAGGGACTGGCTAGACAAATTGCCATTTGCTTTCTGGGGCTATAGGACTTCAATTCGAACATCTACGAGGGCAACTCCGTATTCTCTGGTTTATGGGATGAAAGCTGTTCTGCTGATCAAAATAGAGGTTCCGTCGCAGCGGGTTATGGCTGAGTGCAAGATAGCAGAAGCGAATTGGCAGCAGAGCAAGTTCGAGGAACTAATGCTGTTTGATGAGAGAGAGGCTAAAAGCACTGTACCATGTCCAAGGATATCAACGCAGAATTGCCAGAGCTTTCAACAAGAAATTTAAGTCCAAGAATCTGAAAGAAGGGGATTTGGTGCTGAAAGACAACCGAGCTCCTATCTATGACCCTAGGGGCAAGTTAAGACCTAATTGGACTGGTCCTTATATCATCAAATCAATTTGGTCGGGTGGAGCTGTCATTCTTGTAGACCTAGATGGCCTTGAATTCTCCCAACCAATCAACATGGACAAGTTGAAGAAATACTATCCTTGAGTGGCTCGCTAGGTCGAAAACCCAGAAGGGCGACCTAGGCAAAAATTAGAGCACAAAAAATTTGAAAATAAGAAAAACTGAGCTCGCAAGGTTGAAAACCCAGAAAGGGCGGCCTTGGCAAAAGTTAGAGCACAAAAGAGAGTGTTAATACCCGAGTGAACCCGAACTGAACTACTTAAGGCTTGATTCTCATCTTCGGGATACGTAGGCAACTTCATTCTGAAGCTCAACTGTAAACACTTCAAACTCAACTATCCTGTCCATGAGATTGTTTAGGTCATCTTTGTCTTTTCTGTATCTCAAGAGTTCGGTTGTGATTTTCACTATGAGAGTTGGTTACAGTGCAGTATAGTGCAGTGCTATTCAGACAAGGGGTAATTTTCCATTGCGGTGCAGTGCTCTTTAGACAAGGGGGAACTTTCCATTTGTTGGATTCGGGGTTGTACATCTCGAGGATAGATTCCATGCTTGTCAAGTTGTAATCCTTATCAAAAATGGTTTTGAAAATTTTTAATAAAAGTTGATTTTGTTCAAATTAATCTTTTTACAACTTAGACCATTTTTGGACCAAAAGGAAAATTTTCAGTGCCCACAACTTAAACTTCATTGATTTCAAGACAAAGTTCCCCATCTCTTGATGCAAATCAAAGCTTTTTATTACATTCAAAAGGAAAATTTGAAAGTACATGTTAAAGCAATAAACTTGGGGCATGGGTAAATCAGATGTTCCTGCGTTCCCTTCCTGAGTTTGTGGAATCTTCAGATGCTAAAGTAGGCCCAGTTTGCTCCTCATCTTCAAGCCAAGCCAGGCATTTGCCAGAATGGGCGCAACTGAAATTGGGAGCGGGAGCTAGAAGTTCTCTTGTCCTCCATGCAGTGGGATATCGAGCTAATTGTGAGCCTCAGACGAAGAATGGAGCGGGGTACTCTACCCCCTCTTCTAGCAAGTCTGGTCGGGTCCAAACTGACGCCTGAATCGGAACGGAAAGTAGAATACATAGTGTGTCAAGCCAATCAGTTGAATGCCGGATTGCCAAGTCATGCTGTAGCTCATCTCAGGCATATCAAACCAGGGGCAATGCCAAGCAATGTCAATAGCAGACTTGTTGCACATCCAACGGCACCATGACCCTTCGTTCGGGAAATTAACTAGCTGTTGGCGAAAGAAATAGCCTTGTGCTGAATATGTTGGGCAAGAGTCCACTACCTTCATCCTGTCCATGAGCCATATCTGCAGAGGGATGAAAAATAAGAGAGATTAAAGAATAGAGAGGTGTATGTGGAGAGGAAAAGTAAGAAAGGGTTTTGAAGAAAAAAAAAAGAGACCGAGACAGAGCATGAGTGCCGAGTGATGTGAGAAACACATGTGAGATAGGGTGGGAAACATTACTTGCAAAAGTAGTGGACTTTCCGCAAACTTGTTTGTCTCTCGCCGGTGGAATGCGTCCAAGCCCATTAAAGTCTCGGCTAATGCTAGGCCAATACAGCTCTTGTCCTCTTTCAAGCCTTGGGCCACTTCAATCAGTCGAATGCTAGACCCTCCGAAACTTGGGGCAAGAAGAAAATGAGCCAACATACACAAGTAGAGGGCATGCTGTCGAAAACCCTGCCAAAGACAGTCGCCGTGGTTACCAACATCAGAAAATCGATGAATCAAACTGGGGATATCCAGCTCTTCGTTGTGAACCAATGATCGGGCATCATGTAAAGTGAGCCCACACATCCCCCCTAAAGCTTGGATGTGGCTAAAATGGGACTGAGGCAAAATTTCTTCGTTACGCCGGGATTCCATCAAAACTTCAAAATTTTCAATTGTGGGGCATATCTCTTGCCCTTCAAAGCTGAAAACATGCGTAACCGAGTCCCAACATCTAGCTGCGGCATGTAGGAACGGAAAACAAAGTGGAGAACGACTTAGCGAGAATAGTGCATATATTCCGAAACCTCAGAAATTCACTTTTTCCGAGCCATCTAAAGTTGCAATCCAATTTGCAAGTTTTTCGGTGAAAAACGGCTCCATTTGTGGCTAAATAGCAGTTGAAATGAAGAAATCACAAAGCTGGAGCTTTTATAGAAGATAAGGCAGTGAGTGGAGGCCAAGTGTCAACATCTTGGAGGTTTCGTTCATTGATGGCCGGCAGAGGCCTATTTATGGCCGGCAGGAGGAATAGATGGTCGGCAGGCCACCTTTCATAGCCGGCAGGCCTTCCTCTTGTGCCTTTTGTCTTCCTTTGTTAGGAATTAGTTGGATGCAGAAGTTTTATTTTTGTTCTTTCTGTGTTTCAAGGTCATGTTTTCAGTCTTTTCAACTTTAGTAAGTTTGTCGAGTTGTGTTTAAATTGTTTTCTATCAAATTGTTTTATTTATCGCATTGATTTAGTGATCGAGTTGTTATTGAGTCGTTTTGTTGGTATATCGGACTGTTTTCTTTATCGAGTTGTAGTTATTTTGATTATTGAGTTGTATTACTCTGCTTATTTTAGTTGTTGGTTGATTCGTTACTTGATTCAGATTGTTGCGACAATACGAATATTTGGTTTTCAATTAAGATTAATCTCGTTTTTATGCTATTTTAGACCCGACTTTCTTCGCACGCCCCCCTCTCGGAGAGGCGCGAATTGGTCTCCTACAGTTTGGACTCCTGTCATGGTTCTGAATCTAATCTCACAAAGTGCAATGTGAGACTGATAAACACCTAAGAGTCCAATCCGGCAAATCATTTTGGAAAATCAAATTTTGAATCAAATAATGCCAAAACTGGACTACTTTGTCAGATTATAGAGTCGCCACCTAAATATTTTATTTTTGGGAAATTTAGGAAACCTTGACTCGTGCCAAAGGCCACGTGTCCGCCATCACCAAAGTTGCCTTGGCTCGGGAACTTGGGTACGAGAGGGGAAGGTTCTGAAATGAGCACCCCTGCTCGCCCGATCAAAGGATTGGCCTCTATTAAGCATGATATGTTGTTTTATAAACACATGTGTTCTTATTCTGATTATTAGGTAACTTTACTATGTGACGCACACATACAAGTATAGACTCAATCACGAGAATTGGAACAAAACGACTCATGTTTGTTTTTGAAAACGGTTTGAAAATGCCACCCTCAAGTGGGCTAAAGCGCGAATTTTCCACCTCAAGTGGGCTTAAAACATGATTTTGCCATTTCGCAAAGTGGGCTTAAAACATACATTTATCGAATTGTTCCAATTCAGGCAAGAAAGCCTTCACCCATAGGCATTTATGCAGTTTAGCAAATAAGCAAATAGCCTCATGGCAAGCATGCTATCATGGAAACATTCACACTCATGCAAGTATGCTAAAGCGTAACACTTACAATGTACTCCAAGCCAAAATAAAAACTAGTTAGAAATAATGTATGATCCTAACCATACAAGATGCCTCATGCAACACATGCAATAATGCAACTAATAGGCTTGGCTATCTAAGATGGCATATGAATGCAAGTTGATAACATGCTTTGAAACATGTATTCAAATAAGTATTGAAATACAATGCAGTTTGAATGATGCGTCGAGCCCGGTGCATGCAATACAAATGAATGATGCAAACATGCAAGCATAAGATATGCTAATTGAAAAATGCCCTAAAAATAACCATCGAAAGCGGTTAAGTAAAAGGGAGAAAGAAGTGAGGTTGGAAGACATGCACACACACACGCACCCTTTTTACAACATTGTGTCCTCGCGAAGGAGGGTTCGAATAAATAAGCTAAGCTAAGCTAATCTAATTAATCTAATTAGACTAATTATTACAAACCAAATTGAATAACTAGTAAACTACTCACTAATTATTACAACACTTAACTAATTAGCACACTAATTAATTAAATTACAAAACCAATGTATACTAACTAAACACGTAAAATGCTAACTCCACTGCCTCAGCTCTGCTTGAAAATTAGAAGATGCATGCATTAGGTTTTTCACCCCGAAAAGCCCACCGGTTTGCTCTTGAGAGGCTCTGTTTGCAAGGTTACTCCAAGAACTTTCTGCTCTGCCTTACCAATTCCATGCTGAGGAATGCACCAGTGGCCTGCCGGCCATGAGGACTTGCTGCCGGCCACCTGCCGGCCAAGATTGGGCTTTGCTGGCCAAAAATGAAGCATTGCCGGCCAACAATGAAGCACTGCCGGCCAATGATGAAGTACTGCCGGTGTCATGACCCGAACCCGCCCCCATGGGTTAAGGTCATAA